>JAOWBN010180446.1:0-17105 GCA_028565015.1 Pinguicula moranensis
ACCCTACTCAAGCGAGTAGGTTGGCTTGGTAATTTTATTCTCGGGGAATTTGCTTAAGCTTTAAATTGACACATTTCTTTACTTGTTCTTTGAGTTTTTGGAGATGCATCACAGCGTGGGCTCCTTTGCCTTAAAGGTACCTTAAAAGTACTATCTAACTAGTTGTGAATTGACATGCGCCAAGAGTCATTGTATACCCAAGTAATGGGCAAACCAAATTTCATGTATCAAGGTTTCGTACTCCGCGGCGTTGTTGCTGATCGAAAATTCTAGGCGGAGGGCTATGGCTTGTTGCAATCTAGTGAAGTTACTGAGGACGACTCTAGCTTCCCCATGAATACTTACATAGGATCCATTAGAGTATAAGATACATACCTTGAAGTCTTATTCTCCTCGGGTACTTTCAGCAACAAAGTTCGCTACCACCTGTGTTTTGAGTATTGTCCGATGTTTATAATGCACATCGTATTAGCTTAGCTCAACTGCCCATTTTATCAATCTTCCCGAGGCGTCAGATCATGTTAATATCTTCACATACTTCATCCCAATCGAATGCTCCCCGTTTCTTCAACAACTTGAAGAAGGATAAATCCTTATCTGTGGATTTTGAAATGTATCGGCTAAGAGAGGCTATGCGACCGACGAGTTTGTGGATTTCTTTTATGTTGCAGGGTGGTTGCATGCTCCCTATCGCCTTGACATTGTCCGGATTGGCCTCAATTCCTTTGTCAAATTTCTAACGAGGCATCATATGAAGTCTAATTCATGATGCGTGAGAACGGTTTATAATGGGAAGCTGAGCTACATAGAAAGCTAAAGGATTGAAGAAAAAACTGAATATATTTAAAAGTTAGCACCTTCCGGCAAAAGCGTTGACACTTCAAAGCATAAACAGCCCTAACCTTAAAGTAGTAGGCACTTTTTGAAAGAAGAGTTGCCACTCAAATACAGAAGCGATCTCTAAATTCTTCAAAGTCAGTGCATTGATTAAATTTGTCGACTTTACCTACAAATCTGGAAATCATTGATTAAAATCAGATGGCCAAAATAAAACAGAACTCCAATTCTAGGGCAATTTTTTAAAAGGCCCACTATGAAAGGAGTTGTTTCAACGACAATTCTCTCTCTCCATAGCCTATTTTGTTGAAAATTTCAAAAAGCTTTCAAAAGAAGTTCTTCATTTTCTTCATCTACAAAAGCTCAAAGATCTCCACCCTTACATGTAAAAAAGGCTAATATATCTTTGATTGTTCTACTCCTTTTCTTGTGTCATAGAACACCCTTGAGTGGGTATTTGTAAAAGGCTGGTTTGTAAACTCTTGGTTAAGATTGCTTCAAGTGTGAGTTAATTTGGGTTATTTAAGATTGGAGATAGAAGCTTCGGAAAGGTTCACTAGCACTTGAAAACTAGTGATTGGGTCAGTTAGCACCCATAAGCTAGTGGTCAAGCTTGGGTAGAATCTTGGGAAACGATTGTTTGGAATCTAGAAGTTAGAGGTTGAGCTTGGCAAGGAGTTTATTGTAAAGGTTTGGTAGCACCCAATGCTATTTTCTCAAAGATTGGATAAAGAATCCCATTTGGAGAGACTGATAGACAGATAGAGAGTGTATTTCTTTAAACCTATTGTAGTAATAACGCTCAAGTGGGCGGATCGATGTAGTGCCGATGGGTCAACCATCTGGGAAAATTCCTCAAGGACTCAGGGTGACTAGACTTAAGCTGTCGATAGCCTGGTACTTATCTAAATAAATACAAAATAAAAGAATATAAATATTGGTTTGTTTTGAGATCATTTTGTAGCTATTAATTATCAACTAAGCCAACAAGAAAACTAAGTAATTAATTACTTGGGATGAACTCTAGTGAGAAGGATGCATGGGTACCCTTGTTTCACTTACTTGCGTCATGTCTCGGATCGGAGATCTAACATGCAAAGCTAATGGAATCTGTTTAGTGCACGGGAGTCCCAGGTTGGTGATTATTGGTTCACCTTCTAAATGGCTATGGGGATCCGTTTCGTGCATGGGATTCTCCTTTCCCACAATCACTCCTATGATGAATCTGTTTAGTGCACGAGAATCCATTAATTCTTGATCACGAGCATTAGATCCAGGACTGCAGAATATACCAAGCCATTGTTAACTTAGTACCTAGTTATATTGGTCTATTTGGAGCAGTTTGCCTTTTCTAGCTCATTTCCTATCCTTTTTGGACTCTTTTAACACAAATCATGCTTGGGGTACCTAAAGACAAATAATGAGAAAATAAGTCAAATGAACAAAGGTTCTACATCGATTCGTTTACTTTCGAGTTATTCTCGATATCATCAATCATTGGTGTAAACCAATTTCATCAAGCTCCCACAAGAGTCCTATATATAGAAATTGCAGTCAACCCCGATTACAAAGAAGAGAATTTGCAATGCTATCAATAAACTTATACTTCAAATTTTCTCCACAAACAACACTCTTATGATAATTGATCTTCAACCCATAGATCACCTCAAAGATTCTCAGTACAACTTGTAATGAAAGCATAGAATCCTTATCGCCCTTACAAATCAACAAAGTGTCGGCTCCGAATTGAAGATTAGTCACCTCCTCTCAACCAACCTTGAAACTTCACAACATATTCATCACTTGTTCTCTTTTAATCAACCAATTTAACCTCTCCATTGTTATTCAAAATAAAAAGGAAGACAAGGGATCCAATTATCTAATTCTTCTCTGCGTTGGGAAATTAGAAATGGCATTCCCATTCACTAGAACCGAGGCTATCACATTAGGGATGTTGCCCCATATCCATCTCCTCCATTTATCACCAAAGACCATCCTTTTCGTCATTTTCATTAAAAAATTTCAATCCACTGAGTCAAATGCCTTATCAAAGTCAACCTTAAACAAAATGCAGTCCTGTTTTCTCTTTTCGCATGATTAACTATTTCATTGGCGACTAACACACATTCAGTAATCTATCTACCATGTACAAAAGAAATCTATTTTTCAGAAATCACCACTGGTCTGCTACCTTAATCTCCACCTCATAAAATTCACACTGGAGCCATTATGATGTGCGACAATAAATTGATGTCGAGCAATCATGCCCCATCGAGTCCTCTAATGAAATCTTGAGCGAAAGTGCTCACTAAAGTACTCCCGGATTCCTTTTTTCACCTCATTAGTTAACCGTCAATCAAAATATAGTCCTCTGATTTCCCTAATTAGGGATTCATTTCTCCCCCAACCATTTTTCCCTTGATTTATGATATGAGATCATTTATTTGTTCCTCCCATGTTGCTTCCCTCATCTCCATCTCCTCCTCCTCCTCTAACAATCCTTCCTCTAGCCATGTATAAAATTGTTGCAATAGATCCTCCAATTCCTTCAATTTTCCATCCACGGGGGTTTATCCTTGATTTCAGATATGCTCAATTTCACGCCCATTGTTTCTCCTTCATCATATAAACATCGCATCCATGTATACGATAAGAACTTCATTCCTTCGCAACTAATTCACAAAATCCCCTTGCTCTGCCCAACAATTCTGAAGACGTAATTGATCCCCAATCTATGAATTGTTGCTTCACCAACACATGGTGATAATCATATATTATCCTGAACAATGCCACAACATAGTGTCAACCATTTTTTGGTAACACAAGAAACGATCAAGATGGCTCGCACACTATTCCGTTTCTCCCCTATACCATGTGTATTTTCTCTTTCCAAGATGTAAATCCACAAAACCCAATTATGTTATCATGTAGTCCACACCTCCCACCAACCTACAAACACCCCACCCCTCCAGCCTCAAGCACCCATTATCGTTCCTCAGTATGACATACCTCATTCAGATCACCCATCAAACACCATAAGCCATCGATATCACCTTTAATCCTCTTCTTCAAACTCGCCCATAAAGCTCGTTGTTCACCATCTCCCAATGGATGTGGACAATAGTAACATGGATTTTCTTGTACCCCACAATCACTCCACTCCAATGGCATCCTCATCCCATAACCCATTACAGAAAAAACAATCTACCTTCCACACACATTATAGCCCCCATACGTACCTCCCTTTATACCACATAATAGTTTGCACAAACGGTCATCAAATCAGTCTCTTTTTTCTCTTGAATGGATAAAAATTCTATTTTGTGTATGCGCACAAGATCTTGTATCACCCACCTTTTTCACCCTGTCACCAAAACCTCTAATGTTGTGTGAGGTAATAAGCATTAAACATTATAATCATCCCTTTCACTATTTTCAACTACGGGAGAAATTGTATCCAACCACGTATCCCTTCTCACCAATTTCTCTACCTTAAAAATCACTTCTATTTTTTAATCAATGCCAAAGATGTCCAATTCCTGGCAACATTTTCACACTCTTTCAGCCTCCAATCTATACTCCTCTTCCACATTTCCCACTCCTCCCCTCCTTTGCACCACCACTCACAACATTTGTCCCCAATAATCTTCCCGTATTAACTAGATTAGGCAATGCTAGTTGATTCCCCTAAAGATATTTTGAAGATGACTAAATTGGTACAACAATCAACGTAGAACCAAAATTTGATCTTTCCCATTTCCCCTCATTCTCTTTCTCTCAAATTCTATGAAAATCTGCTCCAAACAATTGTGGATCATATTAGAGCGGATCTAATAGTTAAACTAAATGCGACAACGGATTCATACCTTAATATTGCGAAAGCGTATTTGAGAACTGTAATATTCCAGATTGATTGAATCATGTTCTTAACGAGAGGCTACTAGAGTCTCTTTGTAATTCGTGAATTAATTCTTTCCCTTTCAACTGGTAGGGCAGTAATGGAGAGAGAAAAAGTGTATGAATATAATTCTATTTCTCAACAAATGAGATAATGAAATTTACGTATCATTTTTTTTTCTGAGAAGGCACTGAGCCTTTTATAGGGAAATGAGTTTTTCTCACGTAAATGTATTACGTGAGAAGTGAGATTAGGAAACAAAAAATTATTTCATAATCTTACGGGATGTAGAGGGATGTGGGAGTTAATTAAATAAATCAATTACTTAATTAACTTTGACTAACAACTCCCATTCGGATACATAGGTTGTACAGTTCCACATCTCAACACACTTATACAGATCTCTCATGCTTCATACAATAAATTATTCGTGTGACCTTATTGTAACCGGTAATCTTATATTAAGTCACTATCTAACTAACATGATACTTTTGAAATCACAATACCCCAAATCTTCTTTGCATCATCGATATTTACGTATCCCTTTAAGTTATTCAATATTTGATGACATACTTAATGTAATCGCCATGGCAAATATGATGAAACTAGACAGATTATTCCTTAAACACTAAGGACCATCCATATCGACTTGATTACTTTCCTAGTATGGTCCATTGGACTATATAGATCCTAGCCTTTGGAAGACATACTAAAGTAGCATCATCGAATCTCAACTTCAATTGAAATAGTAAAGTCTTGGTGGACATACGTATGTCTATGTGACCACACAATGACAAATAGGGAATTCTTTTATCATTTTCAAAACGGTGGTTCTGTAGCACACACAGTATACTATGTGTGTCATGGCATGAATCCCACTTAGATGGGCATGTCACTGACTTATGCCATGCGAATCGTAGCCTTTGATAAATACACTTAGTCTTTATCCTTTACATTCTGCATTAAAGTTTTAATGTGAAGGACCAGATGTTTCACATTTGATTCACTTAGAATCTCATTTCAGACCTACTGAAGCGACTATCCAGAACATTTATCAGTCTCATCTTTCATGCTACGCGAGTATAAGGGCGATTTCCCATATGATAGGGCTAATCATATAGCTTTGTGATAATTTATTATGCCTTATTAATTGATTGCATACACAAAGGTATTGCTCAGATAAAAGGAGAAACATAAATTCTATTTTATAATCAATTGTTACATAAACCATATCCTTATCATTTTACAAGATGCAATCAAACCCTACATAATCCTAAACTCATGACATGAGCTCTAATCACATCTCTAGGAATGGGTTTGATCGGATTCACAATCATCTTGTCAGTAGAAATATACTTGATGCTAATATCAACTTTCTTGCTAGTGTCTCGAATAAAGTGATATATTCTTTGGATGTGCTTTGTCTTTCTATGAAACTTTGGATCCTTAGCAAATTGAATTGTTTCCATGTTGTTGCAACTTAGCTCTACAAGTTCATCCGGACTTGGCATCAAAATTGACGTACTGTAGAAAGATTCTTAGACATAGTGCCTCTTGCACTGCTACGCTACATGCGACATATTTCGCTTCCATAATTAACAAAGTAATGCAGTCTTGCTTCTTGCTGCACCAAAATATAGCTTCTCCACCAAGGATGAAAATATATCCTGAGGTTGACTTGGACTCGTTCAAATTGCCTTCCCAATCGGCATCCGTGTATCCACTCAGCCATAGGTCTCACCCTTGATAGCGTAGAATTAGATCAGTCATTTCACGAAGGTAGTGAAAGTTCCTCTTGGCTGCTTGCCAATGAGCAGGCCCCGGGTTGCTTTGGTAATGGATCACCAACCCAATCGTAAAGTAGATGTTTGGCCGTATACATAACATGGCGTACATCAAACTCTCAGATGAGAACCATGCCTCAACACATCAAGTAGAACCCAAGTGGAGGGCACGGGCAACAAGGAGTTGGATAAGGATTCACTACATTGGCCACAAGGCTCCATGACTAGATCACGGGCCAAAAGGTTTAATGAAAGCCTAATGGGCTTGGTCCAAGAACTAGGAAATGAAACACCACCTCATGAAGGGAATAAGCCACTCTTGGTGCATCTAATTGGGCTGATGGAAGACACACAAAGCCCAAGAGTCTCGACCCAACCCATGCAAGGGCCTTTCACGTCCAACAAGTTGGTCAACACAGCTCCATCAAGTAGCACTCCACAATCCGAGTCAAGGGAGTGGAAGGTTGCGTTCAAGGCTTGCATTTAATGTGAATCTAGAAGGATTATACCCAAGGAATGAAAAAAAAAGGCTACACGTTTTTAACTTGGACCTAGCCTTTGGTGGAGTCCAAATTCGTGAGCAAGGAGAAGGAAGATCCAATTCAAGGTCAACATGCAATCAAGCCATCCCTAACTTCCAAGCACACAGTTTTGGATCATTAATTAGCTTCGAAGGTTACCTATAATAGGGCTTACTAGAATTCGAAGAAGCATAAGTTTTGGTTTATGTATTTTGTGAGATAATTTGGAATATTTTCCTTAAGTCTTTTACAACTTCATTTTAACTTATCAAAAGCATGCTTTCAGTTTTAGTGGCGTCATATTTCGAAACACACGGAGATTTAGTTCTTACTTCAATTATAGGTGAAGGGTTAAGGACTCGACAACGTTTATTCAATAGATCCGTACTTGAACTACCAACTTGATTGTGGGTTTAGTCACAAGTTGGCTATGTTCATATCACTTCCTTTTTATATTGGCATATGGAACATTGTTCATTTCTTCCTTTTCTTTATTTGACTTTGGGTATTGATCGAGGCTTAGTGCCAAACCCTTATAAATAGGGGTGTCAATGGGTTTAGAGTAGTGCATCTTGAATTGCTCTAAGATTTTGTTTATGTATGCTTGTTGGGACAAACCCAACATTCTCTTAGAACAATTTCTGCAGATCTCTACGCCTAGGACAAACCTGGCTTCCCTCATATCCTTCATCTCAAAGACGAAGGATAGCCACTTCTTAGTGGTGTTGATCATTTCCATGTTGTTTCTAGACAAACAATATGTCATCGACATATAAGGAGAGAAACATGATTCCTTCCTTTGTCTTTAGGACATACACGCAGTGGTATTCCTCTATCATGGTGAAGCTATACGAAGTAATGGGTTCATGAAATCTGAAGTACTACAATCTGAAAGGCTGTTTAAAATCACATATGGATCTTTTAAAACACATACATTGTCATCTTGTTCTGCTGTGACGAATCTAACAGGTTGATCAATGTAGATCTCTTCCTCAAGCATTCCATTAAGGAAGGCAGTCTTTACGTTCATTTGGAATAGCTCGAGACCCAAATGGGCAACTAAGAAGTAGGCGAATAGAGACAATTCTCGCCACAGGAGAAAATATCTCTTCATAGTCTATACCCTAAATTTGTGTAAAACATTTTATCACGAATCGGGATTTGAACTTTTTGATTGACCTATTTGCACCATGTTTAACTTTGAATACCCACTAGCATTTAATCGATTTTCGGTGATGTGAATCAATAAGTTCCCAAACCTCATTTGTTTGCAAAGGAGAATAGAAGAATACATTTTCCTCATGGCACTCAATCGAGTCCATTTTATCCCTCATGGCGCTTAGCCATTTTTCTCTATCGGGTGAGTCCATAGCCTCGTTATAAGAGATGGGTTCTTCTATTTTCAAAGGAGTATAGAAGAATATATTTTCCTTAATCTGAAAATATCGTTGAGCAATTCTTCCGCATTCACTCCTTCGAGTAATAGGATATTCTACTTTCCTGGTTTGGGGTCTGCTCCCACTAGCCTCTTGGCTTGTGGGGATGATGGTTTGTAAATGGCAATTCTAACTAACCCTCTGGTTCGTGGGGCTTGTAGTCACAACGTCATGGCCTAAATTTTGAGAATTAATCTCGTTTCTAGGCATGAAAGGTTGAGCACTTACCCCTCTTTCGTGCTGACCCTCATTTCGAGAACAGATCTCGTTGGACATTAAATTTGGAGGATTTAGCCCCCTTTCATGTTGACCCTCATTTGGAAAGTTTTCACTTTGAATAGGCTGGATTGCACTATTCTGGGTGAAGTAGTGAAATATACTCTCCTCCACACCAAGAGATAGTAGTAAGTCTCGTTGTAACTCATATAACTGACCGTCCTATTTTATTTCACCAATAGTTGTGAACTGATCCTCTAAAAATTCAACATTGCGACTGTCTATTTCAATCAGGTCCTAATTCGAGTGTTCACCGAACATCACATATCCTTTTCAATATTTGGGTTATCGAATGAACACTCTCTTGATTGCCCTTAGACCAAGTTTACCATACTGATGGGTTTGGTTGTGCACATAGCCCACCGAACCCAATGGTCGCATATGATCCATGATTGACTTTCTTCCATTCCATAACTCATATGGAGTAGTGGGCATACTCTTGCTACTCGATTAAGGACGTATGTTGCCGTGAGCAGTACATCTCCACAAAAGTTACTATATAGGTTGGCTTGTGTTATCATAGACTTAACCATGTCAAGCAAGGTTCGATTCCTACGTTGTGGGATATAAGGAGGGGTAAGTTGCTTTACTATGCCCTTTTCACTATAATACCCTTGGAACGTATCCAAAAGATATTCACAGTCGTGGTCGGTCCGAAAAATCTTAACTTTTCAGTCCAACTGGTTTCTACTTCTGCTACATAGCATTTGAACAAATCAAACACTTCGTGACGATGAGACAACCAGTATACGCATTCGAAACACGAGTAGTCATATGAAGGTAATGAAATAAAAAGCCTCATGGCATGCGCTCACGGTCATGTGGCCGAAAATATCGAAATGGATTAAATCCAAAGGATTTGAGGCTCAAGAAGCCTTACCAGAAGGCTTCTTGCTAGCCTTTCCTGCTAGGCAAGATTCACACACGTACAACTTAGCCTTAGTGAGTGGGTTTAAAATACCTCACTTACTACGTCTGTTTAACCTACCTTGACCAATATGAACAAGTATAGCATGTCATTTAACAGAGCCGAAAGTATGATCGATATTGGAAACTAAGGAAAGGGATAAATTAATAGAATCATTATAAATGTCAGCCAAATCAAGGACATAAAAATAATGTTTATATGAGCCGTGACCAAACACATCATCACCGTACTCAATTTTTAATCCATTAGAAGAAAAATTAAATAAAAAAACCAAATGTAGGAGAGAAACGACTGAAATTAAACAACAACGGACTCTCGGCACATAGATTGTGTTGTGTAACATCAATGTGTTTCCACTACCAAGCAGGAGCTTATAGGTTCTAATGTCGATGACATCCTCTTCACTATCATTCTCCATGGTTATGCTTCGTGTTCCACATAACAATGATGAAACTCAACAAAATTGGCATAATCATTCACTACGTGTTGGTTCGGTCATGAATCCACAATCCATTTAGGAAAGGAATTAGCAACTAATGCATGAGAGCAAACTCATAATTTGGGATTATTGGGAGTGATATGTACCTTTTTGGCTTGGAACAGTCCCGAGAGAAGTGACATTTCTTTCCGCAGCTATATAACTTCACGCGTGACATATTCCTGGGGTCGTTTGCCTTGGGTTATTTCGCGATCTTCTTTCTTTGGGGGGGTGGTTTTGAGTTTTTTCGCTTTCTTGCCAAACCTTTTGTTCATCTTAGGGTTTCCCCCATGAGTTGCAAGAACTTTGGCAGAGGATAAAGAAACCCTTAAGGTTTCATCCTCAAGCTCAAGGTGTTTAGTTATACCCGCAAAGGTTTCTATGTTCATATCGTGAGACATCAAAGTTTTGAAAGAGGTCCACCGTCTGTCCTCCCTTTCATCAGATAATAAACAGATCACATTGTTGACCTGTTTAAACTAAAAAATTTTGATTCCGCCATCGTTGAGATTGCTCATCATGGTACTCAAAATACGGAGGTGTTCAAGTACAGGTCAACTCGTATTGATTTTGTACTGTAGCCAATTCATATGTATGGCACAGAGCCTTGAGGCGGAGGTTTGGCCATATTTCTCCTTTAGATTATGCAATATTATTTTGGCCATGGGTTCCGTATCACATAGGCTAATAAGAACGTCGTGCATACAATACAACGTAGCATAGCGAGCACTACGATGCTTTTTGGCCCATGCAATGTAGGTAGCTAAAGTGTTTGCGGGTTTTTCCATGGTTATGTGATCTAGGACATCTTTTTCGTGCAGGAGATACTGAATCTTCCTGAACCAGATGTCGTAGTTTAATCCAGTTAACTTATCGCTGGAGAAGATATCGTTTATCATACTAGCGGGTGCCATTTCTGCAAGTATATTTCAAGGACATTCGACACAATTTTTAAAATTAAATATTTTGTGAGAAATTTTGGATTATGTTATACGTTCGAAAATTTCGCTAAGCTCATAATCATCACGTCTACATAACCAGAAATTTATGGAAAAAACTAATTTTCACATATATTCAAGCAAAAACACATAACACATACGGCCAATCGGATGGGCACATATAATTGTTAATTGTAGCAATTCGGTGGATTTTTTTGTAGAACATTTTTTGTTTAACTTTAATTTGTTTTAACAAAAAGATTGGTGCAAATTAAATTGTTCGTTTCTTTTAACACATAGTTAAAAGAAAAAAATTTGAATCTATCAAAAAAATCTAAAATTGGTCAGATTGGATCTTTAACCAATTCGGTAAGTACCTAAGTATTTGGTGGGGACACTAAGTCCCAAATCATAGACCAACCTCCTAGACAGTATTTTTCGTTCCTTGGGAAATCCTAAATTTTTTGGTGGGGTCACAATGGTTCCACTTAAAAACCAACTTTAAACAACCCCTCATTAGCACGATTAATGCGTATTTCTTTTGATATTTGAAGTTTATGATAATATGATGTTGATTACCATAAAATAAATTATCAACACATACTTAATATTATTTGTTATATTTTTTATATGTTTTAAAACTAATTCTAAAAAAAAATATAACAAATTAGCATGCTTATTTTCATAACACATAGTCAATAATACATGCTCACAATTAAAGAACGTATTTTCAAAATAAATCCTAATCATGTATGCTAAGAATTTATTTGCACTAAGCAAATAAAAAAAATTCCTAATCATGCATACTAGAATTTAAATTAAATTTAACACATAAATTGAAAATTGTGCTTTTTAACTATTTTATTATAAACAATTGGCCCAATTATTTTAAAAAATTGAATTGGTCCAAGAAGAAATTACTTGACCCAATTCAACAATTACGGCTCAATAGATAAAAAATGGCAGCCCAACCCGAATTCAATTTGTTTTTTAAAATTTTAATGAATAAAATTGATAATATATATAAGGTAAAATCGGGTTTCGACGTTCCTTGAAACCCTAAGACGAAAAACTTCGTCCGACGCCGAATCCGATGAATCGCCCAATTTTGTCGTGATTTACCTCCATGATAGCGCATTTTGCGTGATTCCACTATAGTATCGTCGTTGCCATCACCGTAGTCATTTTTGTTGCCCGAGTTTGAGGCCGTTGCTCTTCGCCGCCGTATTCAGTCGCCGTTTCTTGCCCAAGTGATGAAAAGTCGTGTCCCCACGGCTTTTTTCACCAGAAACGCGGTTGTTTTTGAACGCCTGCGGCATTTTCCGACCAATTTGGGCTTCAGTGCGTTGACGCGTGATGAACACGCATCACCCCGAAGTTCAAAAATGGTGGTTTTGGGCCTGATCCATAAATTCGGGACGTGAGAAGTGTTCAAGGCGCATGACTTACACGCCCCACCCCGCCAGTTATTCTAATGGGTGTACGACTAACTTACAGTGGTCATAGACGAAGGCGCGACGCACGTATGTCATATTAAATGAGAAACGAATTAGTAATGGATTTAAAAAGTAATCAAACGAATCGAATTATTAACGAATAAAAAAGAATTAATTTAATCAGATCCGGAAGTGGCTTTGATGCCACTGTAGATCATATTAGAATGGATCTAATAGTTAAGCTAAATATGACAACGGATTCATACCTTAATATTGCGAAAATGTATTTGAGAACCGTAATCTCCATATTGATTGAATCACGTTTACGACGAGAAGCTTCTAGAGTCTATTTGTAATCCACGAATCAAATCTTTCCATTTCAAATGGTAGGGCAGTAACCGAGAAAGAAAAATTTTATAAAGCTTTTTAACACATGATATAATGAATTTACGTATCATTTTTTTCGAGACGGCACAAAGCTTTTTATAGAGAAATGATTTTTCTCACGTAAATGTATTACGGGAGAAGAATCTTACTGGATGTTGGGGATGTGGGAGTTAATTAAATAAATAAATAACTTAATTAACTTTGACTAACAACAATGATTTAGCTAAAGACATTCTTCTTACCGCGTGGCTTGGCGAGGATAGGATCAAGATCAAAGGGATCAGATCCCTGCATTTCCTATTCATCTTCTCTGTTCGCAATAGCCACCTCATTACTCACTATCTCAGACCCCCTAACCGGAACTATACCTATCCAATCTGCTAGAGGGGCAGAACCAACCCTACCCAATATGTCTATACCATCATCCGGACACCTATGATTAGTCTTCAAGTTTGTAGATCGAATCAACTCCAGCACCACTTCCTCATATGCCTGTTTCATTGGAGCAGAAATCTCGCCAATTTGTTCCACCACCTTTGTCCTCGGTTTTCACACTTTCTTTCCCTTTGGCGTCTGCACAACAACCCGGGATTCAGCGACAACACCTACATGTGCATCCACCAGATCCGGCACAACATCAATCTCATTGAGAGCAACCGAAAATAGTTTACCCCCAATGACGACATCCTCCAGACGACGGATTCATTTGCTGCTTCCAGTTCAATTAACAATCTACCTTTCCCTGACCTTCAATTCTAGAGGCCATAGCCGCCAATAATTTGTTACTCCAATACTTAGGTGGAATCCCATATACCAAGACCAAAACTTGCCGAATCCCCCCAATGTCATCTTGATTCTCACGCTCTATATGAGTTAATAATCCATCCCACCTAAATTCATAGCCAGTTAATCAATGTTTCAACCTTCATCCACAAGATTATCCTATTCCAACCAGAGGGTATAACCTCCAACAGACAAAATACCCTACTCCGAAATTAAAATTGAACAAAATCTAGATTAATTTAGGGCTTAATTAATGATCAGTTAATTTGTTACACAAACTAATTGTGGTCCTTTTAGCCTACTTTTGCTATATTTTCCTTGTTCATTTCACCTGTTTTTGTTTGGTTTTGTGTGTTTTTGTGATCCTAATGTGGAAAGTACGAAAGGTTAGCAGATGGAGGTGAAATGAGCATAAAATGATCAAAATGGCAAGAAAGCAATTTGACAACTTCCATTAAATTAAGCATAACTCTTCGTACAAGAGTCCAAATGGAGTGAACCAAATTCTTTGGAAACTCGACTTCAAGAGTTTTCACCAATATATGAGAAGCCTTCCAGTTTGGCTTGAGTGTATGCCAGACAAATGTAAGTTCACATTATTCACAACCTTGCACACTGAGGTGCCCGCCTATGCCACAGAAGCTTCAGAAGATAAGTCTTTGGAGGCGCTTTGGCTATAAGTCAGAAGCAAACTCTCTGGAGGCGTTCGCCTCACATACTGAGGCACCTGCCTCGCATACTGGGATTTAGGTGCCCGCCTCGCCAGTTCATCGTACAAGAAAAGTTTATATAGGCGCCCACCTCTGAGTTGGTCCAATAACAAAAAATTCTAGATGTGCCCGCCTCCAATTCCGAGGTGCCTGCCTCGCGCATATCTTGGTTGACAAGTCACCGATTCTTTTGTATTTTATATTCTATTTTACCCATATTTACTAAACCCCTATATAAGGAAGACTGTCATTGGTTTTCTTTGTCGAGAAGGAGAGCCTCAGAGGTGTTCTAGTGGAAATGACAATTGTTATCATCACATTGTGTTTGTGAATGAAAAGATGTCAAGCACGTTTCGAAGGTATCGGACCATTGGCAAACCAATTATGGCGACATGTACGCTTTCTGATTATGGAAATTGTGAATAATGTTGACTTACATTCGTCTTTGGAGAGACCTGATAAGCGCATTATTGACCAACTGAATATTCAAGTCAAAATCAAAGGGTGTGGAACTGAAGATGCAGATTCAGATACCTAGAAAGGAATCCAAAAGTGAGGCATGGAGAGTAAATACATCTTATAAAGAAATTGTAAGCCACATTAATACGCAAAATTTTGAATTCAAACATAAAGGAATTCCATGGTCAATGAAAAAAGTGACTTTGTCCTTTAAAAATGTCAGGTAGAACTCGCTCTGGCTGAAGTATAGCAGAGTGGGTGATTTGAAAGACGAGGAGGGTTTGAGAGATCTCCAAATAGAGCTGAATAAGGGTGGTATATTAACCCCAATATAAGTCCTATGGAGGCAGGAAAAGTCCTAATTTTGGAAGTTAGACTTGGATTGTATAAAGCAGTGGGTAACGAACATAGCTGAGTGGAAAACCCCACCACCAATAATAGATAGGTTGTACTGGATAAAGGTTTATGATCTTCCCTACCATGCATGGACAGAAAAGATATTACAGAACATAGTAGCGGAGCTTAGCAAATTGATCAAGGTGGATGAGGTAACTCTTAATAAACGCTATCTGGAAGCTGCACAGATTATGATTCAGGTGGAACTAACAAGAAGTATCAACCAACTATTAGGTATAGAAATTGATGAACAAGAGCATGTATTGAGAGTGGTGTCAGTAAGAGAGAAACGATTTGTAAAGGATCTCTGGAAAGGAGAACGCTTATCAGATAACACATATGAGGACAAATGCGGATGGATGGAGAGGAATATCAGAGTATATGGTTGGAGGATGAATACAAAAAAGAAAGTAGTGACTTAGCAAATCCAGTTTATCATTGAGCCAACAAATCTGGGGACAAATATGAGACTACAACCGGCTATTCAGGAGAATTACCTGGAAAAATATTGAAGTTGATGTCAAGTAACTGCCACAAATGTGACAGAAATATATATTTTAGCATATGGAAAGCCTGCAATACAAATACACTCTAGAAGAAGGAAGAACTCAAGCTAAGCAGATACGGTACATTCGGCTGGCAGATTTGGTAAAGTGTAAATATGGTTTTCTTTTCTTTTCATTGTACAAGCTTATTATTATTATTATCAATAGAATTTAGATTATCAAAAAAAAAATGGGGACAAAATTAATCAAGCTAAGGATAACCGGGACCAAAAGAAAGATATCTCACATAAACCAGAAGGGGTCCGTTTGGTAGCCGGTTTACGTAGGGTTTAGGTCGGTTTTCTAGGCGTAAACCGACTTTAACCTGAGATGACTCCCGTTTGGTGCCCCGCCATTTTTCTACCCTGCCCGGGGGTTTACTTGTCGGGCAGGGTTATATCTGGTCCGTTCTCGCGTTTTAAACCCTCCAATTTCCGAGGGTTGGCGAAACCTCATTTGACCGTTGAGACCCACCTCCCCAGTGAATGACTATTTTACCCCTCGAAAGTCGACGAAATTACAAGATTGTCACGTATATAACCCAAAGCCCTGTAGCCGAACGACGAAGATTTCCCCCAAATCCTCGATTCGACTCACGAACCCTAGTCCGCGTTCTCTCCAACTCCGGACTCGCGCACCGGAAGATTTCCAAACCAGATTGAGGTCTGTCGGTTTCGATTACGGCGTATCTTGGCCTGATCGTCTGTGTCCGCTTAACCCTTGATTTTGGTGCAGGTCTGTCGTCCAGTGTCCGTGCGCGACGATTAACAGTGAGCATCTCTTATTCGGGTGAATTCTCCTTCCATCTCCTCAGGTCCATTTGTTATGTTTGCTTGGCTTATGTAAATTTTCTGCGTGTAATGTGGAACTCTTGGTAAACTTTGCTAATTTTACCAAACGTCCTACTGTATGTGTAAACTGCGTAGTGGAAATGTTGGTTAGGTTCAGCATTCCTACGATGGGGTTGGCGGGATTGTGTAAACTGAGTAGTGGAACATTTGGAACTGTTGAATCTGTTGGTGAACCTATGCACCGATTTCCATTTGAGTTTTCAGTTTGTTGTGTACTTTAATCCGTGGTAGCAAATGGCTTTGTTGTCCAGCGTGCTTACGTTTTTTCTACCATGAATTTATTGTTGCCTGCGTAACCAAATTGTGCAGCTAGATTCACGATGACCGAAACTATGCAACTAGGATGCTATTTCCTGTGTTTCGCGACTGTTGTTCTTCGGTTGATGAGCATTTTCAGTGAGGCGGCAGAACTGAATAATCTTCAGTTCAGTCAGACACGCTT
>JAOWBN010180457.1:0-17104 GCA_028565015.1 Pinguicula moranensis
TAGTTTTCAACAGGAAGAGCCTGGCAGCACGCTCTTGCAGAGTTCCACCGCACTTCAATCCCCGGGCCAAAAGTTCCGATTTTAAGCGTTCCAAGCCAAGAACCTAAAATGACAATTGCCAGCTAAAACATGAACCAGCTCACTCAATGATACTAAAACATGATGTTAACTATGCAAGAAGCGGAATATAGTAAAATTCAGGAGAAATAATAAATTAATACCTCTAGCTCCGAAGCTGACCTATATTCATTGAAGTTCAAGGGCTTTGGAGAGTTCTGAAGATCTTCATTAACATGTACTATTTCTTCTTGAACTGGATCGGCTACCAGTACTTCTGTAGCAGCAGCAACTTCGGTATCTGAACTGCTGGATATTCCAGGTAGCTCACTCACAATGTTATCCCCATCATCAGGGTGACATTTTTGAGACACCTCTGGAACAACGTCATTATGATGTCCACCTTCAACAAGACTCTCTAGCGCAGGATTTTTATTAAAATCCTGATAACTACCCTCCCTACCTGATTTTATTGCTTTGTCAGTAACATGTTCTTCTTCTTCCGAGCCACTACTCCCCGAACCTTGATCCACGAATCCCGCATCAAGTTTCTCACTGGTAACAAAGCTCAAACTACCTTCTCCTTCGTTGCTTAAATCAGAATGACTCCCATTATCTATGATAACGGATTTCTCATTCTCCTCTTCTTCCTCTTCATGGTCAACACCATCCTCATCCAGGTCTTCACTATCACTATCACCCAATTTTCTCTTTCCCAACCTTAAATTTTTTTTAAAAAAAAAACAGTACATAACTGAGCTCTATTGTCTGGTAAAAAATCAAGGATAGGATGAACTAACACCTAGATTCAGCAAACGAGACAAAGTTCTTATAAATTATTCCTAAACACAGTATCACTTTTCTCATGCTTAAAACAGTAAAGCACATAGCAGAAAAAAATGTAAATTTTTAGTTCGAAGTCATAAATCTCGCAGATGATTCAAAACTGAAAAATATTTCTCATAGAATTCCACAAACAGCATAATACTCAGTTCCATAGAACAAAAGAAACTTTAATGTCTTAACAAGATTAAATCCAAAAAGGACATCAATTCCATACCATATCTTTGCTCGCTTGGATGCAGACCCCTTCTCCTCAACATGACCCTTTCTCTTCGAGCTCTGCAATACTTTAACCGACTCCCGAACCGCTTGTTCGACAGCTTCCCTACACTTTTCAGAATCCTTCCTGTACTTTGCCACATATCTCTCAGCACTGTCAGCTCCGCCGCTCTTTCCAGTCTTCACAGCCTCTTTAGACTTCTTTCTAAGAAAATCCCCAGCCATCTTCTCCAGCTTCCGTTCCTCCGCTCCCACCCTCCACTCTTCGAGCATCCTCTCTGCATTCACATGCCTCAGCCTCCGACCACTCATATCCCTACAAGCATCAAAATTATTCGTTTTCTTCTGCCCGGCCTTAGTCGCGGCACCTCTAAGCAACGATCCAAACCCTCCTTTCCCTCCTCTGAGCCTCAGCAACAGATGCACAATAACGGGAAATTTACCAAACCCATCAAAAACCACGACGTTTTCAGCCGCCGAAAAACGCAATCTTACAGAATCTTCGCCCTGGGCTAATTGGGCACTGGAATCAGCAGCAACCGTCGCAGAGTTGTCGCCGGAAGGAGCAAGAATCAGGGTTTGGTGGTCGTGGAGGATGCGAGAGTTGTTAAATAAGAGTAGCTGGTGGTGGGAGGGTACGGAGGTAAGATTTTGGATGCGTAGTTTGAGGGCGGAGACATAGATTGAGGGTTCGCTAAAATTCAAGATTCTGTGCTTTCCATCGAGCAATTTCACGAAAACCTGGGAGATCTTGCAATCAAAAAATTCCATCTGCAGATTGATTCAGAAGACGATCAAGCTTCACTCTTTCTCGGCTCTCACGAGGAAACGAAGTAAATAGGATTTCGAACTGGACAGATTGGTCCAAAAAAATCCGGAAGGTATTTCAATTTGGGTTTCTGGGCCGACCCGGAATTTTGGATATATGGGCCGACCCTACCCATACTTTGAGTTTAAAGTTTAAACTATCCAATTTTTCCAAATCTTCGAAGAACTATTTAAACGTCCCTATTGATTCATCAAATTGCAAGAATTCCCCTAAAAGTTCAGAAATGAGAAATCCATAGTTAATTCAAGAATTTATTCTCTATCTCGTCTCCTGCTAGCTTTACAAGCACAACAGTTCAGAAAGCCAATTTTGATGGATCACCTCCCAATCAAAAAATCTCAAAAGAGTATTTAATCTGCGATGAAGAAGAATGTAAGACGCAGTATTTTCGATAAGGGTCGAGTCTGTTACAGACCTGGTTAATATGGAGGCTGGACTCCTGCAGAATTGGAGAGTCAAAGGTAAACAACGGCCCAAACTGCAGAAAGATATCCCAGAATTATGTTGGTGGAGCACGTGTGTTGAAGGAAGTAGGATGAATGGACAGCTCTTGGTTGGTGTGTCTGGATGACAGTTTTTTGTGTATGTTAATATGTACATTAATATGTGTGCTGGTGGTTAGCTTAGCGCTAATTAGGATGTTAGTGGACGAGTATAATATGTAAATTATCTTTTGTATAAAATACGAATGAAAGTTTACAAGTTTTCCCTTCCTTCTCTTCTACGTTTTCATCTATTCCCCTACTTTTCTCAACCCCTCTAAATTTTCTTAACAAATCCACCGGAAGTAACAGTCTTGTAACAACTGGTATCAGAGAAGTTACACATCCAACCTCAAGTCCTTGCGAAGAAAAAGAATACTAAACCACAACTTATGGTGGATTCACCAGTTAAGGCTACTTATACTGATGTAGTTGATGAGTTTGCTCGTGTGAAGCAGGAAATTCTTTCTGGAAAGAAGCCTATGCAGCCAGTGACTCCTGAGCATGCTTGTCCCTCTTACCCTGAAGAAATTAATCTTGATCTAGGTTCAAAAGCTGATACCCCCATAGGAGACAAATGGAAATTCTTAGGTTCCAAGTTAACAAGTCTGTGGATGAAATGTCTCTGTTTCAACAGAACATTAAAAAACAGATTAGTTTATTATTGAAATGATGCAGAAACAAACTGGTATAAAATCTATTTTAGGGGAACACCCAGAGACTCAAGTAGGTTCGTCCAATGCTGACTTTCCAAGAAGTGCCTCCACACTCACTCCTTCCTGCTATAAACAGAGGAATGGATGTGGAATACTATAGATATGTGGATGTTGACAAGGGGCGTAGGGCTAAAATGCCCTTTACAGATTTTCCCTACTTTAATGGGAAGGATCCATGTTCATGGCTTGAACGTTGCAATGGATACTTTTCCATTTATACGAGTATATATGATTATGAGAGAGTTGAATTTGCCTGTATGCATATGGATGGAGATGTTGATATTTGGTTTAGAAGTTTACCTCAGAAACCTACTGACTGGGATGAGTTTGTGACAGTTGTTCATGTGCGATTTTACACTAATGATCCTGATAGTTTACTACAAGACTTTTTGGGTCTACAACAACATAACAAGGAGACACTTCAGGATCTGTTACACAGGTTTGATACACTAGTCCTATCTGTGAAGCTGCTATACCCTGAGTTTGCAGAATCGTTCTATAAGGAAAAGCTCATTGGAAGTCTGAATTCAGAACTTCGAACGCAGTTAGGTCTCAAAGTCCTAACTCTTTGAGGGAAGCTATTGCTAATGCTAAAAGACAATACTTTCAGTGAATTCCTTAATTGAGATAGTGGTTGCAGGAGGTACACTAAAGTTATCATCCTGGTCTACTAACAAATCTATTATACCTGTGCAGAACAAGGCTAAGTAGTTAGCCCCTCCAGTAAAAATAAAGTTGCTCTTTGAAGATGAAATGAAGGAGAGGATTGACAAAAAATTATATTTTAAATGTGGAGGGCCTTACTCACTTGGCCACGAGTGCACAACCAAGATCTACTCATTCTATACAGAACTGCCTGAGGAAGAATCTTTGGAGTCAGTATCTGAAGAAGTTTGTGATGATAATACACAAGAGATTGTAGTGGAGGATGTTAGTGATGAAGAAAGCCTTTCTCTCAATTCTATTGGTAACAGTACGAGTGCTAACACATACAGAATCAAGGGCCCCTACAAGGGTGAGCCTCTCCAGATCTTGATTGATGGAGGAAGCTCACATTGTTTCCTAGATCAAGTTTTTTCAGAAAGAATGGTTTGTGAGTTGGAGTATGTGTCTCCAATGTTTGTTGAGGTGGCTGATGGTGCTAGAAGTATAAATGATTTACAGTGGATAGATTTTGTGTGGACAATACAGGATCAGAAGTTCTGCTGTTCTCCCAGAATCTTTCCTCTCAGAAGTTATGATTTGATAGTGGGAGGTGATTAGCTTAAGCGGCATGGACCAATACATTATGGTTATGACTACATGATTGTAACAGTGCATAAAGGGGATCATCCAATCCTTGTACAAGCTATTCAAGGACTGGAGGAGTTGAAATTTGAGTCTGTTAATAAAATATCTAAACTAATCAGTAATGGTTTAGCTGCAGTTGTGGGAAAAAAAATTGTGTTGCTGATTTTGATGAATATTACTCTGAAGTGTTTTCTGTAGATTGTTTGATTTGAATATGAAGTCGTGACAATTTTGTATTCAAGGAAACTAATGCTGGTGAGCTAGACATGCTTGATAAAACAGTACAAGAAGACTCTGATGTCTACTAGTCCAAACTGTCTAGTCTCTTACAAGAATACTCTGATATTTTCAAAGAGTCTATTGAGTTACCTCCAACTAGAGGCGTGGAGTACGACATTACTCTAATTCCAGAGGCAAAACCCAGGAAACAAGTAACTTACCGTGCACCACACTACCAAAAGGATGAAATAGAAAAAAAAATTGTGAAGAACTTGCTGGAAACAGAGCTAATTCGAAGAAGCCATAGCCCTTTCCATCTCCAATTTTGTTAGTAAAAAAGAAAGATGGGGTTGCGAACGTGTGTGGATTACATGTATTTAAACACTCTTACAGTGAAGAGTAAGTTTCTTATACCTGTGATTGATGAATTACATGGAGCCTCTTATTTCAGTAAACTTGACCTAAGATCAGGGTATTTTCAGATAAAGATGGTGGAGAAGAACATCTGCATGAATAGTTTTATAACACATCATGGACAGTTTGAATTTTTGGTAATGTCATTCGGATTATGTAATGCTCCTGCTATTTTTCAGAGCCTAATGAACCAAGTGTTCTCTGATTTCCTCCACATGAACCAAGTCCTTGTACAACCTTTGACTCTCCAATTTTGCAGGAGTCCAGCCTCCACATCAGCCAGGTCTGTAACAGAGTCCTACTGGAGGATCCAAATCTTCCGCAGTTCCTCTGCCAAAACTGTCGGCAAAGACTTTGCATCACTGGCTTCGATTCTTATGCCGATAAATTCCTTGCCTCAGGTTTAGGTTGTTTGTTTCTTCTTCGAATTTTTCTCTCTTTATCTGGCTTGAGTTGAATTCACCTTTTTTTAGCTATGGAGGTTTTGTAATGCGTATTTTAATTGAGCAAAGATTTTGACTTTTCTTTGTAACATGCGAAAAATTGTTCCTTTCATATACTTTTGTTGGAATATCTCACAAGGGTTATGGAAAGAATTGTGAACCAAGTTATAAAAGAATGTGTGATTACAATCAATCCCTTAGTACTAAATTTTTTATGAGAATAACCTACATTCACTTGTTTGTAAATTGGTTCATGGTATCAAAGCAAGATTGTTTTGTAGCCTAGCCCGTGGAAGTCCCCGATTGTTGGCCCCGAAGTGGGGTTGTTGTTGTTTAGTAACTCTAAAAAATGGGGTTGGGCCTGTGAAAAGAAAAATCAAGCCTCAATAGAGTACGACCAACTTCGACCGCTGCCACATATAGTAGGGGAAGTGAGGGAACGTTTGAAGAAACGAGAGAATGCAGATCGTGTGCTAGAGTTCATAATGGGACTGAATGACATCTATTAGTGGGAAATGAGCCAAATCCTGTATGTTGAGCGGCTGCCTCACGTTGATAAGGAGTATCAAATGATTACAATGGCTGAGAAGCACATGGTAGTGAGCGCCAACATTGCTGCCACAACTGATGGGATGAATGCTGCCTTGATGGTGAATGGAGGCAACTGGAGGAAAGAAGGATCAGCTGGTCAGAAACCTAATTTTCAAAAAGTTGATAAGACAAAGTTGTATTGTACTCACTGCCAGAAATTAGGTCATACTATAGATTCCTCTTTTAAACTGAAGGGATACCCTGAATGGTAGGATGAGCTCAAGAAGAAAAGGAAGTCACTTAACAAAACACATCATGTCGAGTCTACAGTAGAGGAGAGTTGTGTAGAGACACCACTTGACTTCAAGGCTGATGGGAATGTAAACCTCTATGAACTCATAGGGGATATGCAGAAAGAACTGCAAAGGTTGGCCAAAGGGAAGGGAGTGATGGAGCAATGAGGCAAGAACGTCATGAACATAGCTCATTTTGCTGACTTTGCAGGTACTGTCTTGTCGTTTTTTGTTCCTTCTGCTAAAACGAATGACATAGTGCAGGGCAGCTAGTTAGTGGACACCAGAGCAACAAACCATATGTGTATGCAGCTGCCAGTTCTGCATGATCTAAAGTTTTTTGACTCACTAACACCAGTGTGGATGACTGATGACAGTGTCAAGGCAGTAACTAGCAGTGGAGATGTACCTTTATCCAAGGACATCACTTTGGTATCCTATTTGTACTTGCCTAACATCAGATACAACCTTTTGTTTGTGTGGAAATTAATTAAATGAGCACCTATGTCCTTCAGCTTTAATCCTGACTCTTCCCATAGGACCTTAGGACAGAGAAGATCTTGGCAGCTGGGAAGTGGTGAGAGAGCTCTGCATTCCTGGTGAGGATTCGTTTACCGCTGAAGCCATACACCATGCTCAGACTTTACACAAAACTTACATGCAGGCTGCGTTCTCTCCCAGTCCTTCTGGTTTTGTTACCAGTGCATCTAGTATTGATTGTAATAAGATGTGCCCATTAGCTATGCACAGACGTTTGGGCCATCCTTCAGCTGATATAATGAGTCATTTGTACTCCTTTGGTATTGATAAAGAAATGAAAGCATGGATTGAGTTGTGTAGCACATACACTGTGTTGAAGTTGAGCCGTTTGCCTTTCCATGACAGTAAGAGCAATGCTCTATGTGTATTTGATCTTGTACACATGGATGCATGGAGACCAATTGTAATTTGGGAATAACAATTCTATTTATTCTATAATTGCCCATAGGTTTAAATATAGTACACCTAATAATATTGCAAATAAGTCCCTAGATTATAACATAATTACCAATACTCTCCTTCAAGATGGGTAAAAGGTATCCACTAGGACCATCTTGTTACAAAATCTTTCTAGATCTAGAAAACTAAGGCCTTTGGTTAGTACATCAGCAATTTATTCCTTGGAGGTTATGTGACTTAGCTCCAATAGTCTACTGTTCAACTTCTCTTTAATGAAGAACTTGTCAATTTTCACATGTTTGGTTCTATCATGCTACACTGGTTGATTGCAATGCTAATGGTTGATATGTTGTCGCACCACAACTTCAACTGGGCTTTGGCATCCATCATGAACTCCACAAGTATCGATCTCAAGCAAATCATCTCTGCAACACTCAGAGTCACTACTACTGTTTGTTGCTTACTTCTCCAAGAGACTAAATTACCTCCTAAAAACATGCAATATCCAAACATAGACTTTCTATCATCAGAACAACTAGCCCGATTTGAATCATAGTAGCCCTCGATGTTCAGAGCTCATCTTTCAAAAGATCAGTCATTTTCTCGTTACACTCTTTAGGTATCTCAGTATCTAATACATGGCATCCAAATGGCCCTTTCCATGGTCATGCATGTACCTGCTCACCATACTCACAACAAATGATATATCAGGTTGGGTATGGTTCAGATATATCAACTGACCTACCAGTCTATAATATCGCTCTCTGTCAATTGGCCCGCCTGCTTCTACACTTAATTTCAATCTCTGATTAATCGGCATCTTGGTGGGTTTGCAGCTCAACATACCTGTCTCCTGGATTAGGTCTAAAACATATTTTCTCTGGGATAGGACGATTCTCTTCGGCCTCCGGGCCACCTCAATCCCAAGTAAGTATTTTAGCTGCCTCAAATCTTTCACTTCAAACTCCTTGCCATGTCTCACATTCAGCGTTTCAATCTCACTCTCATCATCACCGATAATGATCATATCATCCACACACATTGCCAGCATTGTGATATGACTCCCAACTTGCCTGAAGAACACTGTATGATCAGCATTGGTCTGCTGATAATCCATGCCAACCATAGCTTTTCTGAACCTGTCAAACCAAGCTCGAGAAGATTGTTTCAAACTAGAGTGATTTTTCGAGCTTACGAACCTGGTCAACTGTCTGACTAGTGTAAAATCTTATTTTCATGTACACTTACTCCAACAGATAACCAGGAATGCATTCTTCACATCGAGCTGATGTAACTTTTAGCCTTTGTTTGCTGCTATAGAGACTAGAGTCCTGACTGTGCTCATTTTTTCCACTGGTGCAAAAGTATCACCGTAGTCAATCCTATAAACTTGACTATATCCCTTGGATACAAGTCGTGCCTTATAGCATTAAACTTTGCCCTTCTAATTTTGTTTCACATTGAACACCCGCTTACTTTCAACTGCCTTCTTACCAGGTGACAGTGACACAAGCCATCAGGTTTTGTTCCTTGTAAGGGCCTCAAGCTTCTTTATCATTGCAACTTTTCACCTCGAGTCTGCCTTAGCTATCTGTCAACACTTAGAAATAGAGACAATGTCCAAAGATGCAATGAATGCTCTATGTTCAGCAAGTATATGTGAGTATGAAACATAATGGCAATATCTGAGGAAAAACAATATCTGTTTGGTGGAACCTCTGCATTTTTGCAAGTGATCCTTCTAACCAACTGGGGGACGAAAGGAATAGTATCAGAGGAAGGAGTAACATCACTTGAATGCACTGATGAAGATGAAGGTATCCCCGAAGTCGAAGTAGGCAATGACACTGTGGCATGGGACGGATGCAAGCGACTTAGGCAACTCTCTGGTCTCCTTTGTCCTCTATCACCGAGCGTGGGGATGATGTATCGTGTATACTAAGTATGGCTCCCCTTGATCCTGAATCTCCCTCTCATGAATCAAATCCTCCATGGTCTCCTACTCTACTACCAGATCACTCACCGGGCAAGGGCAGGAAACGTCTATAACTCGTACTATCACAGGTTCCTCATACTATCACCAGTTGTCTCCTATCACCATTGTTACCCCGCTCTTGCCGTATACCTCTTGGATCTGAAGAGTCATCAAAGAAATAGAATATTCCATGGGAGAAGAACGACTCATGCTCCAACAACGTGACATCCATGCTCACAAACACTTGTCTCTCAACTGGATTCTAACAAATATATCCATTCTGAGTAGCAGAGTACCCTACAAAGACGTACTTCATAGCCCTCGAATCCAGTTTTCCTATCCTTAATTTATTGTTCTGTACAAAGCACACTCAACCAAAAATTCTCAAAAAAGAATGTCTCTCTTTGAGCCTTACTAAACTTGGAATGGAGACCTCCACTCCAGCATGCGTGAGGGCATACTATTGATAAAAAAAGTGGTTGTCATAACTGCTTGTACCTATAGGTACTTTGGAACATTCATGAAAATCATCATACTTCGAGAAACCTCTAGAATATGGCTATCCTTTCTCTCTGTAACCCCATTCTGCACTGGTGTGTATGGGAATGTAGCTCTATTGGTGAACTCTGTCCTATTGTTTGACCTAAATGCCTTCACTGTTGCACCATATTGTGTCTGAGCACTTTTGTGAAAATCTTTGAAACATGTAAGCACCTCACTCTTAGTCTTCATCAGATATAGCCAGGTACACGAGAATAAAAATTAATGAATGTCAAAAGGTATTGAAATCCATTGACTGCTATTGTGGGACACGGGACCCATACATCATAATGCACCAAATCAAAGGCGCAAGAGCTTCTACTACTGAAGCTGACATACGAACTCCTAGTATGCTTACCCAACTTGCATGTATCACACGAAAGTCTATCTCTATTGACCTTCTCAAACAGGCGGGGATATAGACAACTCATGGTTGAGAAGGAAGGATGACCCGATTGTCTATGATAAAGTAACACCTCCTCCTAAGCACTCTTGCTATCTCCAAATGCCTCAACTAAGGATGAAAAGACTGAGTCCAATTCCTTTCGAACCAGTACCACAAGTCGTTGCACCATGTTCCAATTCTAAGAATCCTGCATATCCTCTTCTCCTAGAAGATCACCTGGGGAATATCAAATAAAACAGTACAGTTTAATTTGCGAATTACGACATAAAGGAAAAGAAGATTCACAGAGAAGGAAAGAGCATGTAAGACTTTGGACAAAGTCGTATTGGTATAACGCATTATACCCTTACCAACCACTGACTGATCTGTACTATCGTCTGTCTTGACACTCAATGGAACTGTTAGAGGAGCATAGAAACTAAACACCCTATAAGCATCTGTCATGTGTCCAGAAGCCCCAGAGTCAATGATCCAGTTTGAACATCCAGGAGTAGGAAAGGAGGTGAGGGCATGAGTCTCATCTCCCACCCTTGTTGCCTTCAAATTTCTCTTGAGAACCTCAAGAAATACTCGATCCTTCTCATCCGACATCAAGGTGGTGCGATAGCCTCCTATTCCACCACTTCTTAGACCAGCTCTCCTTTATCCACGACCACAATCTCTATCTTCAAACTATCCTCTTTCACTCGAATCTCTATCCCAACATAGCTTCGGGTAGGACTGCATCACATGGCCTAACTATGCACAATGGAAGTAGCTGCGAGTCTCTCTTCGTACAACATTGGGGTTAGTGGTCTTAGTCGGGGCATTCATTCCCAGTATACTACTTAATTGAATTCTCCAAGTTTAAGTAAACGTCAACACTTCAATATAATAATCAACTTCTCAACCAAAATGAAATATCCATCAAATAACACCAAATTAACAAAAACTAATATGATAGTTACGAAGAGCAACTCAAATAGAAGATTTTGTTTTCCTTCACTGACGGCGATGCGTGGCAGTGGGGAGCAAAAGTCCATACAGCACAGATAGATCTCAACAAGATGTCAGTCGTGGTGGCCATCGGGGCTGGTGACAGTGGACGCACTGAAAATCGGCTAAAAATAGCCGTATTATGGAGAATCTGAAAATGGCTGTTAGGTCGTGGGTGGAGGTCAGACTTGTGTCCTAGACTGTGGTTAGACACTCACAACGGTGAGTTTTTGGTGGCGCACGACGGGAGGGAGGAAAAATGATGGTGGCAGGAATTAGGGTTTTGAGATTTTGGTGTGGCTCTGATGCCAAACTGTAATTTGGGAATAGTAATTCAGTTTATTTCGTAATTGTCCGTAAGCTTAAATACAGTACACCTAATAATATTGTAAGTAAGTCCCTATACTAGAATATAAATACCTACAGGACTATACAAGAGCCTTCGTTGAGTCATTGTCAGTACTTCCTCACTATTGTTTAGGACAAAACAAAATGCGCTTGGACATACATCTTTTTAGACACAAGGATCAGGTTCATATGCTGATTGAAGGTTACCTGTTAGGTAAATACACAATATGAAGGAGCAGTCGAAACCATCAGATCAAAAAATAGGACGGAGTTCTGTAACAGTTCCTATGCGACGCTTTTAAGCAAGATGGGGATTCTCTATCAGAGCAGTTGCATATACACTCCTCAACAGAATGGGACTGTTGAGGGAAAGCGCAGAACTTTACTCCAGATTTCTAGGTCTTTGCTACTCCAGTCAGGGTCGTTGCTAAAATGCTTTTGGAGTGAGGCAATCCTATCAGCAACATTTCTCTGTATTCAATGGTCAAGTAGGGTCCTTGGATGGCAGACAACATATGAAGCACTAAACCACCATCAGGCTGATCTCACAGGGCTCAAAACACTTGGCTGTCAGTGTTATCCACCTTTATCCGCTGTTCGGTACACACTCAGTAGTTATTCCCGGGCCCAACGGATAACTGGTCGGCTCGGGATATCTGCGTGTCAACTCCCCAATTTTTATCCCGAAAAAATTGGGTGGATTCTGTTATCCCGCTTTTGACCCATGAGTGAAGTTACGCCATTGCCCGTATACTTCATAATTTTTACGACATTATCAACTATAAATAGCTTACACATACGTACCCTAAACCTAATTTTTCAGATCTTCGCATGTACTCACACATCGATCTCACGTTCTTCTCATCGAACCACCATCTCCTCATTGAGCGACTTCTCCTTTCTAACGACAGTACTACAACTAGGTGTCCTCATTCTTCATCTATGTAATCGTAAACCTCGTATTTATACTATTCAATTCCTTATTTACCATCTTTTGTTTTTGATTTTCTGAGCCAGGGTTACTAAAATTCTCGAATTTTTGAACCTATTTTTTGGGTTTAGTGTAATTTTGTCTTCTCCTTGTTTGGATTGTTAACTAACGTCAGAAATTTGGTAGTTTCTCCAAATTTAGAATCCCTCAAATCGTGTATTGCCTTTGTCAATCGACACCTCATGATGATTCGTAATTGTTAAATTGCTTAAATGAGAGTTCAAATTTTATTCAATTTGTTTTACGGTAGCACTGTTGTTGAGAGTTCAAAGTTTGCTTCAAATTTTGATTCAATTTGACTGATGCTATTTGGCAGCACTATATTCAGTTCGTTGAGAGTTCACATTTTGCTTTAATTGGTTTGATGATATTTGGCAGCAAATGTTGTTAGCAGTGTCTTACGGTGCACTTGCTTTCATGTTCAAAGTACAATCTTTATTCTGAAAACATGTTTAATTTGTTCCACTATGTAAGAAAATGACTTTGGTTGTAATGTTTTGTATAATGAGATTTGATGTCTTTAATACAGAGGTGTTATTGCTGCTCTGCTTGTTTTTGTGTTGGTTTCATTTACCAACAGAAGTATTGTGGTGGTAAATGATTTTGTTGTTAATTAATTTTCAAGCAAGTATAATAGTTAGCTATTTGCATTGATGGACGACTTTTTCATTAGACTTCTATGTTGAATTTATTGGATGTTGCGACTTTCTTCATTTGCGCAAGAGTTTTAGTTGGTGTGCTGCCTGCTATCATTGCATTAGTAGAACAATAACTAGACAGTGCCACACGACCGCATATGCGTAAGCGCAAGCGTTATCAGAATTTACCTCATAAATACTTGATACTAGTCGAAATCTCTTAAAGATTGGCGTTCCTGGAAAGGATCACTCAAAAGGCTAACAAGGAATATTTCAAGAACTTGATGATGTCAAACCAATCATTCACAAAGCTTTGTAGAGTTTTGAGAGATGATTGTTGCTAGACGAATGACCATTACGTGTCCGTGGTTGAGAAAGTTGCTATCTTCCTATGCACACTACCAGAAAAATAAGATCTTGCAAACTTATTTCCAATGAAGTGGTCAGATCATCAGTCAAGCATTCCATCAGGTACTGCGCACTTGTGCTTAAAATGCGTAGCAGACTACTAGTACCACCTACTCCAACCAATGAAATAACTACTGATCAAAGATGAAAATGCTTATACCTATGTTTCCTAAATGAGAGTTTCAGCTACAATCTCACAATGTTTCCTTTTGCTATAGGGATGCGTGGGCACACTGGACGTTACCTTTATTCTACTACACCTTCAGGTAGAGGACCAACCAAGGTACCGGACAAGGAAAGGTCATTTGGCAATAAATGTCCTTGGCGTTTGTCCACTCAAGGGCATTTTATCTATATGCTTGCTGGTTGTGAGGGTTCAACTGTAGATGGGCTTGTGCTCCATGACGCAGTCACTCACCCCAATGGACTAAGGGTCCAAAATGATTAGTTCAATCTGATATTTCTTTTAGTTATGGTCCTTTCTTTTAGTTAAAGATTATATTTGTTGGTCCCTGCAGGAACTTACTGCACGAATTGTGAAGGTTTCCTCACTCCTTACAGGCAGATAAGGTATCATCTACAGGAATAGGGTGGTACAAATAGAAGACTACAAAATTACAAAAGAACAATTCAATCTCCAACTCACCACAGCCCACAATATATAAGATAGGGCCTTCAATATTCTGAAGAAGTATTTCACTATGGTAAGGAACCTTACGTACTATCACATTCATTTTAGCTTGTGGGTTGCTGCACAATTTTTTTTATCAATGTAACACCTTATGATCCATTATTAGACCCGATAGCTAACCACCTTCCTAGAGTTAAAAAACCTAATCATGCTACGGATGAGATAGAATATGACATTCAATCCACGAATTCATCTCCCAGATGGAATCAGTTCAGGGATGATTTAGCCAACGGGCTGTGGAAAACCTACCATTCACAATGGGCTAGATGAAGCTCTTCAGTATACATTTGCGTTTATGTCACTACGAATTGTGGTGGCTCTTTGCATTGGTTGTATTCTTTTCCATTTCGTTGTGTCTGTCTACATTGTTTGTGATTGTTTTCCATTAGTTGTGCCTGGTAAGCTCACTCTTCACGCTTTGTTGCATGCTTATATTACTTGTATGTAGGGGCACCATGTAAACGTCCAAGAACAACCGTTGAGAAAACCGAAAAAAGATAAAAGTTTAACCGTCACCTGAGCCTACCAATAGTAAGAAGGTTTATCTTACTCCAGACGAAGAAAAGGCCTTGCTCATGGACCTGAAGGAGTTAACATTTGAAGGTTTGAAGGCCGACAAGGGATTGATGAGGGGTACTCACTACAATGTTGCTGCTAAGGTGGAGCATTGAAGGTAGTACAGTCACCACAAAGAACATAGAGAACAAAATGCACAAGTAGGGTAAACAATATCGTTTACTCAATGAATTTTCTAAATTGAGTGGAGTGACAATTGATCCAGGGACGCATGTCATCATTGTTGACTTTGAGAATATGTGGACCGAATATGCACGGGTACAACAACTGTTAGAAATGTGTATGCATTTTTTTAAATCCCTGTGGTTATTATTGTGCTGAAGATGCATTCTTTGCTTTAATAATGTGTAGGTGAACAACAAGTACCTATCACTGAGAGGCAAGTCTTTCCCCTACTATGACTTGTGGTGTGAACTATTCTGCCAGTACCGTATTATAGGATCCGGTGCAAGGGACTACTTCATGGCAGAAAAGGAACCTCCTATGACACCTGCAGAGGTCTAGGAAATCATCAATGATTTTGATGAAGAAGAACTTGAAGCGTCAACTGAGCAAAATGCCGTTATTGTTGCTGACAGAGCACAATCTGGTGTGGATGGTGAAGTTAGCATAAGCCGTGGAAGGCACATGAAATCAAAGCCAGATAGTCAGTCCATCCTAGTCTCCAAGGTCGGAGACACCCTCTACAATGTGGATGCAATCTTCAATTATGCAAAAAAAACTCTTTTCCAAACAAGAGCAGATTATGGAGGGGGAGTTCAGAATGGAGAAAATTGCTAGGTTGATGAAGCATCTGTAAGAACATGAAGGGATGAACCTTGAGAGTAGGATCCACATTGTTGACCACCTACTTAAGCATGATGGACAATACTACTACTGGAACAATCTTGATGGACAAGGTCATGATGAATTTATCCGGCTGTTTTGTGAAGGGAAACTTACCTAAGCTTTTAGATGTTTTTTTGACAATCTGGAACATTTATGATGATGATGTTTATGCTGAACCATTTATGTTGATGATTGTAATGTTTTATCAATTGAGGAGTTTAAGGTTGATCAGTTGTGGTGCAAGAGTTTGGTCTATTAATTGTGATGTTTTAGTCTAGTGCAGTAGCTACGAATGTTTTAGTTTGGTGCATGATTAGAGCTTTGTTTGTTTGAAAGGTAGAAGTTGTTGTGTATTATGTTAGTTTATTAATTGTGATGTTTTACTAGGTGAATTGGTTAGCGAGTTGAGCATTGCTTCATTACATTTGGTGCATTCAGTGGTTGCATTGGTTGAAAGTGTGTAATATGCAGGGTAGCTGAGATGGTGTCTCAGTATGGTTCATTAATTGGGCAGGTAAGAGTTGAGCGTTGATTCATAAGTATGGTGCATTAAGTCAAGGCATGAAGCATCGAATGAAGGCAGTGACTTAACTGCCATTAACAATGTCATTCTAATGCTGCAACTAATAAAGCATCCTATGAAGACAATGACTTAAATGAATTCATTAATGATGTTGTTTTTCATACTGCAATTCAGTCACTACAATTCAATTCAAAGTTCATACATTGGTTTTAGTAGACATTAGGCAGGGACTAAGTTTCTGTAGCTCCTTATCTAGACTAAGTTCACTACAACTCAAAGTTGATTTGCAAAACAGTTCACTGCAATTCAAAGTTCACTACATTTGTTAGGCTTGCATTCAGTTCACTGCATGTTTTAGGCTACTCAATTCACTGCAATTCAAAGTTGATTTGCATAGAACAATTCACTGCAATTTAAACAAAAAATAAGAACAAAAAAAAGGAAGATGGGAATTGCTCTAGATTCGAACATAACACCACAAACACAAAATATAAGAATTCCAACATATAAATTCCTGCATATACAATACTACTTTTAACTACAATCAAAAGAGAAATGTCAAACTACTATATCCAACATACTACATACCAAAAAAATATCCAACATACTAAAAACGAAAGCAAACACTGCTTCAAAACATGAATAAGAGACTACTCTAGGTGAAGTATTAGGCGATCCAGTCATTGGTGACGTGGGAGGAAGCCTCACTTATGGCAAAGAGGTGCCTGTAGACAGTGGGGTTTGTTAGTATTATGTCCTAAGGCCAATCACCTTAGGCCTATGTATTGACGCTTTAATGTTGTATATATGATTGTAGCAACCTTCACTACTTGTTTATTTATATTCTCTATTGATAACATATACAAGAGTGAAGCCTAGCATTGATAACATAGAGTGTATCACAAAGAGTTGTGATGATGGGACCACTCT
>JAOWBN010180468.1:5841-17098 GCA_028565015.1 Pinguicula moranensis
GTCAAGCAAGTTAGATTGAAGTTCAATAAGTTCTACATGGAAGATGTGTACAAAATACAAATTAAGTAGTTATAGTATACCTGAGAGTGCATGGTTGGATGTTGAGGCTGAGAATCAGCAATGGCTGCAAGATACATCAGGTTTCTTTGAAGCCTAGCCTGATTCCTGAAGAAAAAAAATCAAACCATAACTATATAGTTTACTATTGCAGAATAGAAAATTTCAACCAACCCAACAAATCTTGGAGGTGTGGGACTAATGTTTAGAAAAATACAGCAGCTGATGTGAATCTGACTTGATTCCAGCAGTTATAGAGATTTGAATAATTAAGTAATGGACAAGTCAATGTCCATTGGGAGTCGAATATTTGACAAATTTTTTTAGCTTTGAGCAAAAATAGACTAAATCAAAATGACTATAAGATTCAAGCGCTTCTATTTATAAAATTACTAAAATTAAAAACATTAAATAACTAAATACATATTGGGTCGCAACGAAAATAAGTTCTTTATATAATTACAAGCATAAAACAGTATATATCTAACCTCTATACCTCAACTTAGTTAAGAATAAAGCTGTGTAATGTGTGAGTTGTGTTCAGGTATTGGACTAGTCAGAGATTTAGAATAGGTTATAGGTAAGGATGAAAGTTTATGCACCACATGTTCCTGTATATGAGTCTTGATTTTGTCAATCCTTCACATACTATTATCTAACACAGTTTTTTGGTTAAATCATATGAGAAACTGGTGGCAGGTTATAAATTAATTTTTTATAAGTGTAAAATGGATCCTCAAACTAGGGTACTTGAACACAACCACTAAACTAGAACCTATGCCTTGATGATGCATACATTGCATTACATTTTACAGTAACATAAAGTAAGATAACTGAACCCTTAGAAAGGTGTATCAAACACTGAGATTTAACTTGAAATGGTGGTAAAACTTACTCTGCACATTCACTCAGCTTCCCTGAGTTTTGGCTCTCCACAATCTTCAGAATCAGTGACTTGTTCTCATCCAGATACTGCAGATTGACAAACACACAATTCAAAATTCAAGCTTCAAAATGAGACAGCCAAAAGAAAACTCTCCAGCAATGATCAGTAAGTTGGTTAGAGGGAGCAAAAAGAACATTCATTTGATACCAGAATAAAAAAAACCTTACAGGAAAACCGAATATAATATATGTCGGCAAATGCAATACAATAACAACAATATTGCCGGGATCCTGTTATTCCAAACCATAAAAGTTGAGCCAAGTCAAAAGGGAACCCCACAAAGATAACAAAAGTTTTTGAACAGCAAAAGGCAAAAGTATCTCGACAAACTAAGAGAATCATGCAAACTGGCATATCAACAGAAAGATGAAAGCTTTACTGTGAAGAAGAGCGCCCGGCCTATCAAAAAGAAAGGGGCAAAAAAGACTGTTTCGAGCCCCCAACTGCCCAACCCCAGAAAAAAGCAAGCATATTTCCAACGATAAGCCTAAGGCCACGTTTTATTTGACCCAAACCCTAGAAAATCAATGGAACTGGAGATTTCTGATCAAAGCCCAAGAGCAGGGTCCAGATTTCTGGGTTTCAAAAAAAGATGGCAGAAAGATGCAAACAGAGACAAAAACTGAAAAAGTAAGAGCAGAGAGAAGCAGAGAGAAGAAGAAGAAGAACGTGTTTTGAGCAGAGAGAAGAGCAGAGCAGAGAGATATGTAAAAAAAAAACTTGAAAGAGATGAGAAAGAATCAAGAGATTGGATAGAACAGAGAAAGAGTATCAAGAGCGAAAAAAAAAAAAATAAACTAAACCCAACCAACCCAACCTGTTGTATGTGATCAGTTGTGACGTTACTGTGGTAGTAGGCTGCCATCATGGGCTGCATCTGCATCAGGTGCTGCTGCATCCCTCTCTTTTATACACAAACCCCCCCTTCCAAATCCACACACAATACACACACCACACTGTATTTTTTCCTCTTTAAAGTTCGACCCGTGAAAGCAATGTGTCAACACGAAACCGCTGAGGGAAAAAAATTGCCAGTTGCCACTGTACTCTTTGAGTTATATACGTTTTCCTCCCTCCCCCTCTCCGACTCAGTGTTCAACAGTATGAGTCTCTCTCTCTTTCTCTCTTTCACTCTCAGATTATGGCAAGCACAGAAGCCATAAATGTATAGAGATGATATGGGTTAAAATAGTATATAATACCAATATGAAAAGGATTAAAATTTTCAAAGGCTCGACGATAGATAGGAAAGGTCAAAGGAAAGGAAAGGCTCGTCTATGTAGTGTCGCTGTCAAATTTTGTGTGTTTTTTATGTGAAAGAGAGAGATAAGGAGAAAAAAGAATCTGCAAAGGACAGCGGGCAGGTCAGAGGCAATGCAGGCTGCTGCTGCAGCGGCAGCAGATGCAGCAGCAGCATTATTATTATTAACGAAGGAGGAGGTTTTACTTTGGGGTTTGGTCTGCTGAAGCGGACGAGGGGAAAAAAAAGAAGGTCACGTGACGGGAGGAGGAGGAGAGAGAATCCGCTGTGGCGAGTGCAGGGATACTACACTCTTCTCGAATTTCCTTTGAAAAAACTTCTATTTTTGAGATATTAAAAGATTAAAAGAATTACTATTTTGATAAGTTTTATTATTGAAGAGGTGTTTTTTTATATCAATAATTTATTGCAAGATAGACAAAAAAATTGGGAATTACTCTCGAATTCTATTTTTTGTAAATACCTATAATTCGGATTCCCTCCGAAAATAACCCGTTACCGTCCCTAAATATCAAAGTCCCAAAATTTTTGAATTTTTTTTTCAAATATCTATAACTCTGAGAATAACCCCATTTCGTTCCGTCCGAAAATCCTGAAGTCCTACAAATTTTGGGTTTTCGGGATTTTGATATTCGAGAGGGGGCGATACATAGATTCAATCAAAAATTATAGAATTCAAGTAGTATACTAGAATTCACAACATGTTGTTCTAGTGGTGGTTTTGCTTCCTGATTTTTCAAGATGTAGAGAGGTCGAACCTTGCTAGAGGATATTTCGGAGCCCGAACTTTGGCCTATGACTTATTGATGCAACGTGTGCCCAACGCTGACGCATCCTGGGGATTAGTTGGATATGGGACCTGTGAGGTCAATTCCAAGATAATATGGCCAGATACCCCATGTATAAAAAAAAAAAAAAAATAGTATACTAGAACTGGTGCTGTTGAGAATTGGATAATTATGAAGGCTAGTAAAATTTTATTTATGAAAGACCAAAAAAACTAATTTTATTTTTACTTATTTTAATTATAAATTAAAATGCATAAAACTACTATATCCCTCTGCTTGACAGGTCTTTAGCAACTACTATACCCCTCTGCTTGACAGGTCTTTTGGTAATTTTCCGTACATATAGACTACACCTAAATTTTCAACTAACACTAGCCCAGCCCTTGAAATCGTCTCGTGTACTTGATTTCAAACATGATAAATATTCTCTTGTAGGGTAGAGTAAGGCAGAATATAATATAAATATATATAATATTTAATTAATTAATTAACATGTCCGAGAAAACTATTAAAGTTTCATTTAATTTTTTTTGGACACAACTCACGAAGGAAAAGACAAGAGCTATTGAACTTTGAGCCTCTCCACCTCGGTCCAAACAACAAGCTGATGACGTCATTCATCTTTTCGGCCTTCGAGGATAAAAATGCGACCGTTGCTGATAAACCACGCGCCTTCAAACAGCGTTCCGGTTACGGCACCCAGGTTTATGTTGGAAGTGGTCAGCACGCGCTTTGTATTGTTTGGTGATATTCATAGATTTCCATGTCCCGTAGTCCAAAGCGATGGCATGAGGGTGTTGCTCGTCTGTGGTAGGGCGCACGGTGGGGATGTCGTGACTCAAGAAATGATATAGAGTAGAACAAAAAAGCGCAAAATAACAGAAGATACCACAAAATGAATAATTATATCTTCGTGTTAATTTTTGTACCAATGTTCAATACAAGGGTATAATGATGAAAACAACTCTATCTTGAGCTGTATTGCGCACATTTATCTTGCGCTATGTCATTTTTATGAAGAACACATTATCCTCATCATTTTTAAGAACACTTCACTCCACTAGCTTAAATAATAAATTTAGAGATTTTTACCTTTTCTAAGAAGAAAATAGTAATAATAATAATAAATGAAACAAAAAATGACTATGCATATAATATGAATATATTGAAACATTAATTTTGTTTCTATAATAATATTAATAATGTTGGAACAATACAATAATAGTAAATTTGTTTGAATAATATAAAAAAATAAGATGATAAAATAAAGAAAAATTGATTATTTACTTTTAAAAAAATTGTATGTAATTTAATTTGTCTAATTTATTGATTTATTTTTAAAGTATTTTCGTGTTGATTGTTTTTCATTTTTAATTATTATTTTTATTGTATTTTCGGATTACAATATATTTATATTCTTTTCTTTTATTTATACTAAAGGTAAGATTAATCAATTATTTATTAGAGGTGGTGAAGTATTATCAAAGTAGTTGAAGGGATAAAGTAGTACATAAGACAAATTTTAAAAGGATAAGTTAAACTTTACCCTACTTATAAATAAGTGAAAATAAAGAGAGGGGTGTTAGCGTAATTTAATGTCAGTTGGAAAATTATAAATATGATTTAAATAAATATTATGTAAGTGAAATGTGAAGATTTGATTCTTGGACCTACGGATTTTTATATGATCTTTCAGATTCAAGCCAAACTAGGGTCTGGCCGGAGGTGCAATTTCGCGGGTTAATTTACAAGATGAATGTATGTTAATCTATGCTTACACCTGATCAACTGTAACTTCACATCATTTTATAATTTGGTATAGCCGTGGGCAGCGGTGTTGGCGGTGCCGAAACAGAATGTACCACATCCCATCCACGAAAGTTGCGGTTCCAAAAATCTATACCGCGAACCGCCCACGAAGAGCTATTATTGCACCGCACCGCAAAACATTGGCGGTGCGGTGCGGTGCGGGTGTTACCCGCATAGTAAAAAAGTGTTACCCGTGTCCTGCCCGCTAATAAATACGGGTACAAAAATAGTGCACGCGTCCGTCCGCTACCCGCGCATAGGGTTTATTGACCAAAAACATGCACCATAGTCCATACAAGACTTACATGCCCAATAGTCATTGTTGACACTCAACTGACTGCATCCCAAGTAATTGCATAATCAATTACGTTTATCTTTACGTGTTAGGAATTATTCTAATATTAAATTTTTAGTATTTAACTTGAATTAATATTCTTTGTAAGATTTATAATAATATTAGAATTCATGCCTATAAATATGAGATTTCTTAATCATTAGGGTTGAGAAGAGTTGAGAAGAGAGTCAGAAAAAGCAGAGAGACAGGAGTGAAAGAAAAAGCAGAGAGACTGGAGTGAAAGAAAAATAGAGAGCTGTGAGATTTGGGATGTAACTCTCTGTGCCTGCGAGACTTGAGAGATTTTCTCGTATCACTATTCTCTGTGTCTTCTAGTTATTCTCGGTGTCTCTGTTGTATCACGAGAATAATGTTGCTTTTTAGTGGATTGATTTTCCTCTTATCCCATAAATGTAGACTTTTAATCGAACCATATAAATCTTGTATTGTTACCTTGTTTTGTTATTTTCGCTTTCACATATATTCCCCCAACATTACGGTCTCACGCATTCAGCTTGAAAATCTCTAGAAATGCTTTTATCCCGTCATTAGGTTTTCTATTCTCTCCTCTCCACTCTCTCATCTCATCTCATTACTGTATTCAGTTTGTTATCTCAATCTTCTCATCCCCTTCTTAGGCCCCGTTTGGTAGCAGGATTGTGGTCGGATTAACCTGGTTTACCTCTAGTAAACCAGGTTTATCCGGCGTTTGGTACCCCAGAGAGTAATCCGTCTGCCCGGCGGATTACTCTTCGGGCAGGGACAAACCTGGTTTAAAACCGGATTTCCAAACTCATCATGATGGTGGGTTTGGAGTAAACCAGCTTTGCCCGCCTATGTGAAATACCCATTTTACCCCTCATATTCCACAAATTTACATATTTGTGTTACTATATAAATTAATTTAATAATTATTAAATTAATTAATAATTATTATTAATTATTATATTAATAATTATTATATTAATATAGACTAATTTATTAATAATTGTTATATTAATATAATATTAATAATTATATTAATAATTATTAATAATTATATTAATATATTTTATATTAATAATTTATTAATATATTAATAAATTATTATATTAATAATTTACCCATTTTAATAATTATTATATTAATTAATTTAATTTAATCAATAAATTTATAAATTAAATATAGTATAGAAATAAATTATATTGATAAATTTTATTTATTTAAATTGATATATTAATTATTTAAAGTACATTAATCTACTTTTAACTTAATTGATTAAATTAATCTATTTTAACTTAAAAGTGACTAAGAAATGGCATATTAGTAATTTCAGTTAGTAATCCGTGTAGGAGTGAATAATCCGTGTTCTGAGGGACGACTACCAAACACCCTAAACCAACTACAGGAAAAAATTGAATGTCCCCTATCAAACGCATTTATCCGTGTTAGTCCCACAGTAGTCCGCGAACCTGGTTTACTTCTATCCGGCTACCAAACTCACCCTTAAAGATATATCAATCAGTTGTGTTACAATATTTCAGGATTATAACCCACCCCATTTCCTGGTCTAGATCCAATGTAATAGCATCCTTGTTAAACCAGTAAAAGGCAAGCTAGTCTGATGATATTCATGATAAACCTCTTGATAATATTTCAGGCTCTACCTCAAGTTAAAACTTCTCTCGACAAACTGCACTGCTCCTGTAGGACAATATATATGCTGCAAAAACTGAAATCACCTTTGCCATGGATGCTAATTAGAACTCAAAGAGCCGTAGCTCGATCATCCCCTCTTTTCTAATTGGCGAGTACCATGCCACCACCTTCCCAGATTGCAGCAACCTCAGGGAGTAGCTTAGGCTGTATTTCAGATCTTCCAGTTCCGGGCTATGTCTCCCGGATGAGGAGCCAAGGGAGAACTTGGTATCCACTCGGGCAATGATGGGTCCAGCTACCTGCATTGTTGAGAATAGAACGAATACTCATTTTACTTGGAAAAGAGTCTATCGAAATAATATGAATCCATGGCATGGAAGGATACTTGCCTGCTGTTGAACAATAAGACAGAGTCTTGGTGACGACAGCACGCCTGGTGATTGGCAATTTTCTGGATTCCTGAAAAGATTGGCCACCCTTTTCGCTATAGCTGAAGCTGAAGCAATATCCAAACGAGCGTCTAACCTTGTGAGGTCGCCAAAGTCCTTAGTAAATTTACCGAGTTGGAAAGTATAGCATAAAGAACCAAACAGATCAGTAGCAAAGCGACCTCTATCTGTAGCCTCTGTTGAAGCAAGCCATGCCTGACAAGTACCACCTGAGCATAATTGAGAACAAAAGAATTTCCTAAAGAATAGTTGTCATGAATTGAAGCTAAGAGAAGCAAAGTGTGTGGATTCAGTTAGACCTCTACATTACCTGCAATCCCAGATATTGCAGCGTGAGGATCTTTTAGGCGGACATCATACGTGGTAGGCCGATAGCGACCCTTTTCTTTCTCAGCTGGGACATCTTCCTCTGTTTCAGTCTGCCTCCATATGTCCTTCGACTTCGCATAAGAGACAGCAGCTTTCGCACATATCCCAGGTAACAGAGCAAGTGGTGCTTCTACATCAACAGAATCAAAGGCCTTTGGAGTGCCATTATTCTTATGTATGCCAAAACGATACCGCAATCCCGATTCAGAGATAAGGGACGAAAAGTCCAAGGATACAGATTCAGGAACATTCCAGTATCCCCCTTTACCATCTACGAACAGCTCAGGCCATGCTGCTTCCAAAGTAATATCATGATCCGGAAGCTGCAGATAGGAAGGGGAATATAACAGACTAAAAAAAGCATGTTATATATGTAGCAACAAGCTGCGTAAGGAAATCAGTTTTGAGAAAAATATCTATTGAAATATATTGCTCCTAGTTCAAAAGACCAATAGTTGTCATTTTATTTTCTAGCATTTTTGCCTTTCTGTAAGAACTATAAATACTCAGTCTCTAGCATTAAGGCTTAAGAAAGTTCAGGGAAAAATTCCCTTTCTCTTGATAGCGCCGTTCAGGGCAGAATTAATCAACATTTTACTTCCACAAATTGGCATTTCTATATGGTATCAGAGCGATTCTGAGGACCACCTCTCAACAACGAAACATGACTTAACCTGAGTTGGAAGAAGCACGTCGCAAATGAGAAGCGGAGGCGATCATTGCAGAGTAACTTCAAGTTCATGGGTCAGATATGCCGGGCACTCAACTGGTGAGCATCCTACTTACTGAAACAAACTTTCTGATTCGGAAGAGCGTCGTAATGTCGGCGCTCGAGGCAAAACTAAAGGTGGGCTTCATAGATGGCACATTACAAAAACCAGATGAGAAGCCACCACTGTTCTTAAATGGAAACGAGCCAATTCTCTGGTATGTTCCTGGATAAAAGGATCGATGATACTTGACCTTAAGCGCACATTTATGTTTGTTAATGATGTTCGTATGTTATGGGACGACTTGGAGCGCCGCTTTGGCACGGCGAGTTTGCCGCACTTGTTCGAATTAAAGAGAAGTGTGGCACTGATGCGCCAAGGAAACGTAAGCGTGTGTGAGCATTATGGAAGTTTGAAACATGTATGGGACCAATATGATCAATTGAGGCATTTGTCGTACATTGAAGGCGACATTGGAAAGCTGTTGAAACAAAGACAAACAGAAGACAAAATTATGGAGTTAATGATGGGTCTGAATGATATTTGTGAGCAAGAGAGAAGTCAAATTATGTATCTTGATCCACTTCCACCTCTGGACAAGATTTACAACATGATTGCAACTGCCGAAAAACATAGACAAGTGATTCTCAATCTTGGAGCAGGGAACGAAGGCATGAATACAACATTTGTTGCGAGAAGTGGACCGTCGAAATCTGAAGGCTCAACGGGCTGGAGCAATAAGAGTCATAAATCTGATAAAACTAGTCTGCATTGCAGCCATTGATGTTTGCTATCAACTGAAGGGATATCCAGAATGAGGCCATTGCGGCAAAAAGGGGCACTCGATTGAGCACTGTTTTGAACTAAAAGGATATCCAAAACGTAGAGGAGACTCAAAATCCAAAGGAAAGTACAATGCGGCAAATCAAGTAGAAGCATCAGAAATCGGCAGTTGGAGCAACACACCTTTGGATCATGAATCTGATGGAGTTGATCGTTTGTATAAAATCATTGGCAAGATGCAACGTGATTTACAAAAACTTGCCAAAGGAAAATCAGCCATGGATCAAGCTGACCGAATGTCTGTAAACATGGCTCATCTTGGCGACTTCGCAGGTACAACCATTTGCTCTTCTCTTAAACTAACTGTTGGTGATGATATATTGTTTGATGATTGGATAGTGGACAGTGGAGCCACGAACCACATGTGTGCTGACCTTGGCATAATGACCAATACTTCCTTTATTAAATCCCATACTCCTATTTGGCTCCCTGATGGTAGCATTAAATCTGTCTCATGCTATGGTGATGTCCAACTATCTACCACATTGATCTTAAAATCTTGTCTCCATGTCCCTAGTTTCAAACATAATCTGTTGTCGGTTAGAAAACTCTCTAGATTGTCAGATATATCATTTCACTTCCTGCCTAACTTTTGCATACTGCAGGACCTTTAGACAAACAAGGTTCTTGCAGTTGGCATGGTCGTTAAAGAGCTCTACATTCTGCGATCATCTTCCTTCACTCCAGCAGCTATTCAATCCTTGCAAGCTACCTTCTCACTCAGCAAGATGCCATCAACATCCCCTTCTGCAATGAATACATCCAACACTGCCTTCTCTGTCATTAACTCTAGTGTTTTGCACAATAGATTAGGGCATCCCTCTTCTAATGTAATGAAACATGTAGAACTTTCAGATTGTGCAAACAGCTTGATCCCAAGTGATTCATTTTGTGAGATTTGCTCTTTATCTAAGCAAAGTTGCCTACATTTTTCTGATCCTACTTACTATTCCAAATTGTGTTTTGATTTGATTCATCTAGATATATGGGGTCCTTATAAACAACCTTCATTCACAAACTGTCATTATTTCTTAACCATAGTTGATAACAAAAGTCGTTGTGTATGGACCTTCCTTTTTAAGTACAAGACTGAAGTGATAAATCTTGGGTTCATTCAATTAATCAAAACTCAACATGGTGTCGCTGTCAAGGCCATCAGAACGGATAATGGCACTGAATTCATCAATTCACAATGCCGCGATCTGTTTCGTCGCTTAGGGATAATCCACCAGAAAAGTTGCCCCTATACTCCTCAACAAAATGGCCTTGTTGAACATCGTCATCGCACCCTGCTTCAAATAGCAAGTGCCCTTCTCCTCTAGTCGCATTTATCTAAACAATTCTGGGGGGAATCCATTCTTGCAGCGACATACTTGCTTAATCGCTGGCCAAGCAGGGTTCTAAATTGGAAATCACCCTTTGAGGTTCTAAATCACTCCAAGCCAGATCTCTCTTACTTGCGCACATTCGGATGCTTAAGTTTTGCTGTCAACAAAGACCCAAGCAAAAAAAAATTCGACTCACGCTCTCTTAAGGACATTTTCATGGGATATTCTTCTGATCATCATGGCTACAAAATTTTCCTTCTAGATCAGCACAAAATTATAATATCCCGTGATGTCCAGTTCTGTGAATCTGTCTTTCCAGCAGCCAAAGTTGCTTCTGAATTTGTCCTAAAACAGCCTGCCCATCTCGTTCCTTCAACTCTGCCAGATGATACCGTGGACTTGGACTACAACCAGATTGCACCATCTGCATCTTTTGGAACCATTTCAGTTCATGATAATCCTATCACACCACATACCTCCCATGATGATTTCCAACCATCTGCATCTTCTGGAACCGTGGAATTAGAGCAAGCACCTCTTCCATCTCCAACATTTTCTCAGCCTATAACTGTCCAACCTCCTCCTTCACCACGTCGCAGCCTTCGCCCCCGAATGCCATCAGTGATTCTTAAAGACTTTTACACCTCATTCTCATGCTCATCCGACACCACTCTACCTCCCTCACCTTCAGATACACATTATGCCTTCAGCAACACATATTGTGA
>JAOWBN010180479.1:0-17097 GCA_028565015.1 Pinguicula moranensis
TTATATCCCCTTAAGCAGATTATTTTTCTTAATGTTTTTGCTATATTTATAACTTTACAAGTACGCAATGAACATATGTTAACAGAACGGTGTGAAAGAAACTGGAGTTTCATTGGCATACAGTGTGCGTAAACTGGATGCAGGTCCTGTCATTTCTTGTGATAAAGTGGAAATCAATGATCAAATAAAGGTACATTGAGATTCTGGTAATAACTAAAGCCCAAATGCCTTCAGTGTGAAATACCGAGTCCGTTTAAGGTCGTTCAGAATAATGCTCTTGGGAAAAGATTACATTGTGATATGCTTGGGCTACCTAGCTGTTGTTTTCCCTTCAACAGTTGGCCCCATATTGCAGCAGCATAATGCGGAGTGCACTACTAGAGTTTAAGACTTTCTTGTGCTGACTGTCATCGTTCTCTTCCATGTTTATGTCCTTCATTGCCTCACTATAGCTTTCGGTGATATTTCAGGCACCAGAGTTACTTGAGTTGCTATTTGCCAAAGGTTTGCCATCTTCATTCCTCCATCAATAACGATTTTGCACAAAGTTCTATTAATACATACACGGGAGAGCTTTGGTAGACTTCTGCCATGAACATATCTCTAATGCTGTATATTAAGCTACATATATTTTAGATCATTAATCTATTGCTATATTTTAGATCATTAATCTATTGCTTTACAGGGGTTTTGGATTCCTTTGATATTCTATGCAGTAGCCTTGACTGAAATGTTTCTATTTGACCTTAAGCCTGTATAAGTTGGTTATAGTTTGTCGTTAATTCCAAAATCATCTTTCCCTAGGAGTTTCTAGTTTATAGGGCATATCATCCATTTGAAATGCTTATTAGTTATCGTCATATATGCATTGAATTTCTGATCTTCTTGCACGTAGGATCTGATCTTCTGATCCATGAGCTCCCGTTGTTACTTGATGGTTCAGCCAAAGCTAAAGCAGTGACACAAGATGAATCTAAAGCAACATTGGCTCCAAAAGTAAGTGTAGAAAATAATAATCAAACTTGTACTTTATTAAGAATAACCCTTTTAGGTATATATAGTATTACAAGTCAAATCCTAGCTGAATCTAGAATTATAAATCCTATAGAATTCTACTCAACTGTAACTCTATCATATTAATAAACACCCTATCATATAACCACTAAATAACCTACCAATTATCAAATATCAACACGCCCCCTCAAGATGGGCTTCTCTAAGCTCATCTTGACACAGTTCAACAGTCGATGGTGGTTCATCTAGTTCTTTCCTCCACTCTGGCCCGCCCAGTATCCTTCTGTTCTGGTCCCAGTATCCACAAATATGAGCCACCAGCATCTCCTTCAAATCTGGCCTATCCAGTTCCTCCTTCCACTCTTTCCTCGTCGACACACGGCCCTTCACTGATATGAACCTAATCAACTTGTGATTAAACTCAAGAATCAAAGTTGATTCGAATCTTAGGATCTATGATCAAACACTTGCTGAGTCCTTAACCCTTCACCTAAGTATGAGGTGAGAACTAAGTCTACGTGTGTTTCGAAAAGTAAACGCCACTAAAACCCGAAACAAGTTTTAGATAAGTTGTAAAAGAAAGTTTTGAAAAAGACTAAGGAATTGATCTAAATGTCTTACAAGTTGAAAACTCAAATGAACTGCTCAACTCTAGCTAATACATGGCCTTTTATAGCTAAATTTTCGGCCTCGGAGGAGTAATGAGCCTTGACCGTATTTAAGGACTTGTGATGGTCCAAGATCTTCAAGCCTTGACCAACCAATGAGGCTAGCCCTCATCCTTGATTCACGTACACCATTTGACCACCACTTGAAGTTCGACCAAGACCCTGCCCTCTTCAACTTCCACACGGGTTTGACCCCTTTAATGCCTAATACACGTATGGATGTCCCTTATGTCATGACAATTTGTGGACAAGTGGTGTGCCATACTCCTTGTGTGCTTTAATGGTTGAAGTGGGCTTGTGTTCCACCTAGTGGACTTGCTTGAAAAATCAAGGCACGGGCCGTGCCTTCTTCTCCTTGTGGGCCTTCATATCCTTGAGTTTTAAATTAGATGGACAAGTTGGGCCTTTTCTTTGTGACTTGGGCAAGTGCCTTCATGGGCCCAAGCTTCTTGAATTAAGGCCACAAAACCTTCTTTGAATCTTTTGAGCCGTGCCCTAGTGATAGGTCCATCGGGTAGTCGCACGGCCTCCATTCCCTCTTGTGTTGTTTCCTTAGCCATGGGTCTTGATGCTTGGATCTCATAATTTACTTCCCTCGCCGACACACGGCTAATCAACACGCTCGCCAACACATGGCTAATCAACACGCTAGTGAACACACTCGACTCCCCCTGAGACGGAGTCTCACTCTCACAACTCCTTAGTCGCATTGATGCTCCCAGCTTGATACTAAACACTCCATCTTGCTGTCTGCTCTTGCTCAGGCATAAGTCTCCATCTTGCTGTCTACTCTTACTCAGACACAAGTGTCCATCTTGCTGGCATTTCCATCTCAGTCATAAACCTCCATCTTGCAGGCTTCTTTAGCTCAGTCATAAATTTCTATCTTGTTGGTTCATGGCCAAGTGCTAGACACCCTCTCACTGGTCCCACGACGAAAGACGTCAACTCCGACCAGTAACAATCAAACGCTGGACGAGTGCAACACCTCCACTCCATTATCGCACGGCAGCAGTGCAACACTGTGCGATTAATAACACCTCCAGAACTTGAACCCAAGAATGCCTTTGAGACAGCACAGCAGCAGTCCAACACTGTGCGGTCGGTAACACCTCCAAGATGGCACAACAGCAGTTCAACATCGTGCAATCGATAACACCTCCAAGACATTACTGCAAGGCAGCAGTATAACAGCGTGCAATCGATAACAACTTCAACCATCGAACTAAAATAAAAAATAACACTTCTACATCAGTCCTCAAATAACGCCTAATTTGATCTCCAAGTTTAGGTGATCAGCATCGATCAACACCACAAACAGAAATCACCAAACTACACAAAATATTCTTTTTTTCCACCAAAACGTAAATATCCATCAAATGGCACCAAATCAACGAAAACTGAGTTGACAGATGCGACGGGGTAACCAAATAGAAAATTTTGTTTTTTTTTCTGGTGGCGGTGAACAGTAAAACCGATTGTGAATAGTAAAACCGATGGTGAACAGTACCTCGCTTCGATACCATGTAGAAAATAATAATCAAACTTGTATTTTATTAAGAATAACCTCTTCTGGTATATATAGTTACAAACTGAATTTAGAATTATAAATCCTATAAAATTCTACTCAACTCTAATTCTATTAGATTAATAAACACCCTATTAGATAACCACTAAATAACCTACTAATTACCAAATACCAACGGTAAGAAATTTAAACATGACTAGATAGAATATTTTCTTTTAGTTATTTCACAAAAACTTCATTGTTACTAATCCTATGACTGAGATGATCCAATATTTTTGTCCAATAATTGATAATATCTGAAACTATTTAGAACGCTGGCCAGCATGAATGGATTAGTTTGTTTCTTTGATACATTGCATACTGACAGATGCTTAGTTTGTCCCATGTTCTCGGGCGATTCAACTCTTTCTTAACGCAAATTCTCTCTATATGATCGTTGTCCATGGGTGTAAGCGAAACACAACCCTGCTGCAATTGTGCTGATCTTGCACTTTCGATCGTTTTTCACAGATAAGTCCAGAAGAATCATGGCTATCGTTTGATGAAGCAGCAGCTACCCTTCACAACAAGGTTCATCAAACTTCAATATGAATTTGACTGTTGATACATTTATGACCTGCAACCTTGTAGGTCCGTGCTTTTGCAGGTTGGCCTGGAACGCGAGTGAAAGTATTGTTGATTGATCCAGTTACCGGCTTGCAAAATGATGTTGATCTTAAAATCATCACCACGAGAGTTCACTGCAACAACGGGATTCAGAGTGGGCATAGGGATGAGATTTTGTTTGCTAATGGATCTCTGATATTCCCTTGTGCTGCGAGTACAGCGTTAGAGGTGAGATGACCATGATCAAGAACAACGCAAGGTTTTCACTTGACAGCTTTGTTGCAATGATATCCATCCTCGACAGGTCTTGGAGGTCCAGCTTCCGGGTAAGAAAGTTGCAAGTGCAACGGCATTTTGGAATGGTTTGAGAGGACAAAAGCTGATGAGATTATAATCGTGCCGCCCTGGTTGAATCTTATTTTTCATTGTATTTTTAACTTGATTTATCCCAAAAATTACGAACCCAGCAAGGAGAGGGTTAATTTCTAACAAGGTTTCTGCAACAATTCCAATCGATTGGTGGTAAACTAAAATCCCTTGATGTATTTTCTTACAATTTTTTGGTTGATAGAGGGATCATGCGGTATAGTTTCTTTCCTGTTATCTTGTCTTGTAGGATTAAAACATGAATCTTGTTTCCCAATTAGCTGTTCTTCACTTGTTGAGTTTCAATCAATAATATTTACATCTTTGTGAGGGAACAATTTCATTTTCATCAAATAATGGATTTACACACTACAATATCGATACCCAAATGGTCGATATTATATTCTAAGATTTGGGACACAAGTGGAAGATGGGAAACGTATGCATAAGATGAGATTTTTCTTTTAATTGTGTGTTTTTTGCTCTAAGAATTGGTCCCCTTCCCCTTCTTAAAATGTTTATATTTATAGATGGATTTCGTCTTGGCCATTACACACAAATCCTTGTTCTCCAAGCAAACTTGAATTTCATTCCATTGTCTTGACCATCAAGGTTGCGTTTGGTACGCGGACGGGTGCAATCCGGGTTAGCGGATAACTTTGGGGTAATCTGGGTGGAAAAATGCTATCCTCCATTTGGTACCGCGATGACAGGATAACGCGAAAACCAAATCCTGCGTTTGGTGTTAAATGTCAGACAACAGGCTAACTTGGAAAATAGGATAGAATATATGCATTCACCCGCGCAACCGCCATCTGACGTTCACCATGGACACGAGGTAACGTAGAAATAGATTTTTTATTTATTTTTTTACAACAATTTCGTGCGGCCCCGTAGAGTTCGTTTGTGTTTTACAAATTATTTGGATTTCGTTTGTTCATGTACTAGGGTTCATGTAAATTTCCTCTATTTTTGCTGCTAGGCCATATGGGTTTTCAAATTTGGATTCCTGTTCGTTTAGTTCAGAAAATATTCGAATTTTGGCGTTCTTTTCTTTTAGTTTAGAAAATATTCGATTTTTACTGAGACAATGCATTTATGTTCTTATCATTTTCGAATTGTATGTTTAACCATTGTTTGTGGAAGGTTGTGCTTTAAGAAACATCTGAGAGCAACGAGCATGACACTGTTTGATGCATTAAGCAGCTTCTAGCTTTTTCGAAGCAAAAACATTGGTGGTCTAGCTTTTCCGAATCAGAAAACATTGATTTTGGCATTGGATCTTGACTTTTTAACAGGTTCAAAGTGATTTTTATTCAAATTGCTACGAGACTTATGTGAAAAAAAATGTAAACCAGGATTCACATTTCGAATATCATACATGATAGTTATGTTTTAAGTTATGTATGTATTATATCTCGCCGATTGACACCTAGAAATGTCACAGATCCAAGCATCTCGCACATACGACTAGGTTTTTGCTACGGATGTATGCACGCAAAGGCCGCAGATACTTGGCAAAAAGGCCACTTCCACCTCCGATCCTAGATTTGACGCGAACAGAGGATCCATGTTTCTTGAAGGAAAATCTGATTGTCATGGAGGATCATGCAGTGGCGCCCCGCACCGTTGCTTCGCACCCCTTTGCAGTAGGTGAAGCTTCCTCCTGCGTCACGATCGAACACTCATCCAACGCCTGGATCCATGATTTCTTCATGTGATATCATACCTGCGTTTATGTAGTTTGAAGTTAGGCAGCTGTCGAACGACCTATGGAGATGTTTTTTCTGTTTGTTGGGGGGTGGTTAAATCTTCTGTAGTACTTGTACACTTTTTGTTTGCATTTAGTTTACAATTTATTGCTAGACTTCCTCACTTTGTTAAATTCCAATTAGAGCTTGCTTAGTTATGAAAGGTTTGATCTTTTTGTTTCTCTGCAGCACTTGCATTTTCCTGATGGTTTATTTGGCATGGTAGATTGTGGTTAGCTTGTTCGTGTTCATTCTGATCGGTTTATTCTGCTGGTTTCCCGCTATTAGAGCTTGATTGGTTGTGTTTTAGAAGGAATTTTCTCGCCTTTAAGATCATATATGGTTAGGCAAGATGATTCACCAGGGTTGAACTTGGTTCAGAAGGTAACAATTTTCTTGACATGAAGCATAATAAGATCAATGGAGGTGCTGCCAACATGCAGCCAAGTGAGCAAGGAACATAAGAGGCTAAAACATAAAAGACTAAAAGTACAAGAACCTTCATATTGCGCCTTAGTCATTAAGTTAACATAATCAACAAAATACTTCAACTTACCCAAAACATAGTGCAAATACAGCGCCGTCATAGTGTTCTCCATGAAAACATAGTGTGCAAAAAAAATCAAACATAACAACGAAAGCAACAAACACGTCCCATGAAAACAATTTTTTCAAAACATGCCATTTCTGAATATTTCCCCTGCAAAGAACAAGCTGCAAAACTCGGCGTGACCTCCATCGTCCGTAGTAACGAAGTACTAATAGTTCCCTGAATGCGTAAGTAGGAACAAAGCCTATTTAGAAGGGTAAGTCCGCCAATCCCTGCGAGGTGATTCATTTCCTTGGCTATCTTTTCACTCTTGGGATCCTCGGCCAACTTCTGTTGTTGCAGGGAATCTAATCTTTCCGCCTTCTTGAACAACTCTTCAGTACTAGCCATGGTGTACGCATCTTTGCATGATATACTCGGGTTGCTCTCCGCTTTTGTTCTTTTGCGCCTAGCACGATTAACACTCGATGCAGCATCCTTGCTAGATATAGGAGGCGTGTGCCGGGGCTCAGGAGGATTGTTCTTCGGTTCTGACTCCTCGACTTCTTCATCAAAATCATCAATAAATGCTTCTACCTCGCTATCTGTAGTGGGGGGCTCCTGACTTGGACGACTGTGATCCCTTGCACTTGATCCCGTGGTACGGTGTTGGCTGAAAAGCTCGCCCCACAATTCATAGTACGGGTAGGACTTGCCCCTGAGTTGCGCGTACTTGCTGTTTATCTATACAAAAACAATCCAAAAAAAAACAAGTTCAACCTCCTTACGAAGCTTCTAAATAGTGTAGTAACATAAAGAGTTAAATGCTTACCGCAGTGTATTAGTCCCACGGGGCATCCGAGTCCACTACAATGGTATGTGTCCCGTGGTCTATGGAGACTCCACTCAACCTCAAGAACTCATTCAACAATCTATATGACGCAAACCAGTTGTGGAGTTTGTTGTCCACGTTCTTTGCTGTTAGTGCACTTCCGTTTACCAAGCTTCTCACACTTTCAGCAGCCTTTGGATGAGTACCCCGCCTCCATCCCTACCCAGCTTTCCATCCCTCCTTCGCCAACTTACTCATGGCAGTAAGTAAAGCTTGCTCTTCAGCGGGACTTAGGTAGACCTTTTTAGGGTGCTGAGCATCCGAAGCAGCTTGTTTTTCTTTCTTGATTGCTCTGCCCACAACCTTTGCTTTCTGCTTTCTGGACACATTATTCCCTGGAGTGGGGTTCCCCTATTCGTCGAACCTATCTGAGCTTACTTCATCCAAGCCATCATACTGACTTCCTGAAGCCATTGTGGTTCGAAACCTAACAGGAAAAGTTATCATACATAAGCACACAATGTATGAGTATACCTATAAACACTTTGCAACTTATAAAATCACGCAGCTTATTAACATTGTGGTTCGAAACCCAACAGGGAAAGTAACATGCAACTTATAAAATCACGCAACTTAGTAACATAAAGAGTTCAACAAACAAGTAAACACCCCCAAGATGTAAAATGTTCAACAAACAACAAATAAGCATCATGTTCATCCATTCCTAGACTGATAGCTTCCCCACATCTCGTTCGCTAATTGTTCCCTAAACTATGTCCACCCGGGGGTCGCATGTGCTGTTAGAATATTCTCCTCTAGGTTCTCCACCCCATTTGTAGCTTCTTCGGCAACAGAAAAGTGGGTTTCTGCCGGATCCAATAGTGGATCAAACGGCGTTACATTGATGAAAAGGTTATGCAACAAACAGCAAGCAAGAACGATATCATTTTGTGTGTCGATGTGATAATATGTTGGGCTCCTCAACACCGCAAATCTCTTGTTCAGAATGCCGAATGCACGCTCTATGACATTTCGTGTTGCGGCATGCCGAAGATTGAATAATTCTTGTTTGTTGTGCGGCATGCGAGAAGAGGCACCCCACTCCTGTAGATGGTAGCGTGTCTGTCGGTACGGTGCAAGAAAACCCTCACAATTGGCGTAGCCACTGTCGCATAGGTGGTAAATCCCTACAAAAACAAGAAAATGTTAGCATAATAGTATAATATACTTGAATTAAGTAGATTTTATTAAACTGACCCTTCTGGACCGTAAGTCCATTTGGACGAGTGATGGCATCACGAAGCACGCTCCCATCAGCTGTTGAACCCTCCCACCCAGCAAGCATATACACGAAACGGCCCTCCGTATCACAAATGTCCAAGACATTGGTTGCTAGATGGCCTTTCCTGGTTCGGTATCTTGGTTGATCGGCCACCTGAATGTGCATCGGGATGTAGGTACCATCTAGTGCACCTACACATCCCTGCAATAAATATCATATATGGTTAACATAAAATTTTAATCAAGCTACATGCAAAACACATTAAACATACCTTGAAGTATTTCCATCTCTTGTCACTTGAAGTTTCATCCACGGGAGTAGGGTGCAACAAAAGTCTACTACGCAGCTTAAGCACAACACTTAAAACTTGATGGAACGCGTGATGTATGCTCTGGCCACTGCGATGGAAATCGGTCTGCAACACCCTATTTTTTTTGGTGGTGTGTCAGGATACGCAGGAAGATAACGACATTTTCAACACTGGACACGTACTGGTCATCTTTCAGACCACATTCCGCTTGCAAAAGTCGACACAGCTATGTGAAAGATGGTTTTGACATTCTCAAGTTCTTGCTCACGATTTGACTCTTGCGTGATCCTTCAAGGAATGCTAGTCTTTCAAAAATCTTGTCTAGTACCAAGTACTTCGGAGGTGCATTCCGATCATCCTTCCGCCTTTTGTTTTCGCGGTAGTGTGTTACTGTTTGATTCATTCTCTGCTAGTTCAAGGATAGTAGACAGTAGACCGACGAAAGTGTTTATGCATAGCAGTACAGGCACAAGATCCACTATGGTCAGCATATCACTACTCATGTGTTAATTGTTCAACTAGTCCATGAACACGCGAATCATACAATTTATGAAATACAAAAACACAAAAACAAATTGATGAAACTGAATTTGTGTTGTAACAACACATGCATCCAAAATATAGTATCCAAGATCTGAATTCGCATAAATTCAAAACAGAAGCAATATATTAATTCATAATTGCAGTAGAAATGAAAGCTTAGAAGTCAGAGTGAAAGCTAAGAAGTCAGAAATGCATAACTGCCAAGTAAAGAAGATCACCAAAAATTATACAATTCTCCTCTAAGACAGGGAAATATTACTCAACATGAATATATTCCCTCAAGTCGTTGAACTTCAAACCGTAGAAAGGCACACTGACGTGATGAATGTGTTCAGTTGAGGGACATTTTTTATAATACAAAAATCTTATAAATTGCACATTAATTCTAAGCTGAGAACTCTAACAAGCAAAACATGCTACTAAATGAAACCCTAAAACAAATACAAACCGAACAATTAACATAACAAACCATGAACAACCTCATAAACCACCATAAACGGACAATGTAAGTGCCTAATACCCGAAACACAACAATTTCGAACACTAAACCTTAACCCGTAATGAACCAAGTTACAACAAAGGATAAATCTGAAAGAAAAGAGTGGTCGGATGAAGGAAGAAAGAAAGAAAATACAAACTGAACAGAATTTGCGGCGGTCTGATGTGAAGTCGCCGGAGCGCCGCCGCCCGGTGTTCTAGAACTCGGTAGGGAACAGGTGAGTTTGATTTGGGATTTTCTTGTATTTTATATTTGGTATTTGTTGTAAATATTAATTGGTAGTCGGGGCATTTTTGTAATATCCATCGCGGGATAAATATGGGTAGCTGAAAACCGTTCCAAATTCCGAACGAAAAAAAATGCATTTATCACTGAGTTATCCCGACCCGGAAGGTTATCCTTCGGGTCTTGGGATAACAGCTATGTGCGTACCAAATGAAGGACGGACAAGGACAAATTGGGATATCCGTCAGATGACCAAGTTTATCCTGATTCTGCCCGCGTACCAAACGCAACCTAAAATGTATCAGTGCCATATATGCTTTACAGCGTATACTTGTTTGTCTTTGTTCGGCATCCACCTCCAGCTATCCTGTTCGTCTTGCTTAATCTCAACACCTGCAATAAGAGCTTCTAAAATTGGTATTAATAATAATTTATATGTGTATAGTGGTCTGCACTAGTGCCATAGCCACACTAGCTCTTCACTATTAGTGCACACCTTTTCCGCTATTGTTACCTCTTTATCAAAGGCAATCAAGTATAGTCAATCGGATACATCTGCAGGGCATCCGAGGATAGTCCACATAGTATGCTGAAATAGAGTTTCCTTACCATCTCCTATTTGTCTTCTTACGTTATTGTGGAACCAACATGCTGAGCATACGTGTTTACATAAGTCCTTCCACCATCTGGATGACCTTTTTGGGACAGTGATCGCCGTCCAATCCCGATGAAGCCCCTCCGTTTGTAGGTATAATGATTGTATGATCTTACTGAGTAGGTCTTCTTGTTTCGATATGATCTTTCATATCCATTTACCTAGCAAGGGTATGTTGAACAATTCTATGCTCTTAATGCCTAGTCCACCTCCGCTGGTGTCTTGACATATCAAATCCCACTTTATCCAATGTATAGGTTTTTCCAGGGGCAGCTCCCCCCACATGAATTTGGACTGAGTTTTGCGCATTATAGCAATGACCTCTTTTGGTGCTTTAAACGTTGAGAAGTAATATGTTATTAGCCTTGTGAGAGTAGACTTAATGAGAGATATCCTTCCTCCAAATGCAAGATAGACATTTTCCCAACTTTTAATTCAATTTTTTAGTCTTTCTATCACTGGTTGCCATGTGGCTTTCCTCCCTGGATTTGGTCCTAGAGGTAAACCAAGATACACTTGAGGGAGCTTAGCAATTAAGCAATTTAGATGATTAGAATAATCTTGTAATTCCCGATTTGATATATTTACTCCCATTAGACAACTTTTGAAAAAAAATAACTTTTAATCTCGAAGTCATTTCAATAATCTGAGGATACCTTTCAAGGTTTGTACACTTCCTTTATCCCCATCACAGAAGAGTAGTGTATCATCTGCATACTGTAGATGAGATACTAGTATTTTTAGCGTCCCTAGGTGCAATGGAGTCCATTTATTAATTTTGGTTGGACTTTCTATCATCATGTGTAGACCTTCGATTGCAATAAGAAAAAGAAAAGGGGACAATGGGTCTCCTTGCCTTAGTTCTTTCTGCATCGGGAATTCTCCTGATGGTTTACCATTAACCAACACGGTGGCTGTTACTGATATTATGCATTCTTGGATCCACGTCCGCCATTTCTCAAAAAATCCGAACTTTTCTAGCATTCTTAGTAGGTAGCCCCAATCCACTGAATCAAAAGATTTCTCAAAGTCCACTTTAAAGAGTATCGCTGTTATGCTTGTTCCTGTTGTCCTCTTTAATTATCTCATTTGCAATTGCTACTCCATCCATAATTTGTCTGCCTTCGATAAATCCCATCTGGTGTGGGGAGATGATTTTAGATATCACCCTCCTCAGTATGTTTGCTAAGATCTTTACTAGTATTTTGTATGCACATCCTACTAGTAATATAGGCCTGAAGTGTTCAATTCTCTCCGAGCTGCCTATTTTCTGTGTAAGTACAATATGTGTAAAATTAGTTCCTTTTATTAATTTACCATTTGCATGGAACTCTTGTGAAGTCAATGAAGTTCTTTTTTATCACCTCCTAGTGACATTTTATAAAATAAAAATTTACTCCATCCGGTCCTGGACTCTTCTGTGATGCATACAACCAAACTGTTTCCCGGATTTCCTGCTCTGTAAATGGCTTTATTAATTTCTCATTATCCTCGTAATTAAGCCTATGTGGGGCAGGTGCGGCTAGGTATATCCGATCTTGGTAGTCCGTAGAGTAGTGTCTTTTGAAATGCTCTCTAATTCCTGCCTTCACTTCACTTACGTCTTCTGTCCAATGACCATTTAGGTTCATCCCTATTAACTCATTTCTCGATCATTTTTTTTAATTCGAGCATGATAATATTTTGTATTACGTTCCCCTTCTTTCAACCAGGTAGCTCTATATTTTTTATACAAGATTCTATCCTTTCTCTGTAGTAGAATTTGTAATTCCTTTTTATCTTCCTTGTTTTGTGCTAGTTCCAAATCTGTTAGAGGATGCACTTCTGCTTTCTCCTCGCATTCCGATATAGATCACTGCTTCCCCTCAATATTCTTCCAAACATGACCAAAAATTCTTTATTCCATCCTTTCAAGGCATGTACCAGGTTCCTAAGCTTTATGCCTAAACTATATCCACGTCTACCCTGAATATTGTTAGTTCCCCATGTTGTTTTGACCAATGATTTAAAATTCTTGTGTTCATTCTAGCAATTCAAGGTTCGGAATGGAGTAGGAACCCGGTCAGTAACCTCTTTCTTGAGCAAGACTGACCTATGATCTGAAGTTTGTTTTGGCCATTCGGCCATGCAAGTATCCACTCAGAAGAGAGGAGGAATCTATCTAGCCGGCTATCAGAAGTATATTGTTCATTTGTTCTAGTGAATTGACGTCTATGTAGTGGTATATATACTAAATTCTATTTCCTTACAAAGAGGTCAAATTCTTTCATTTCAGTTGTAGGGCCGTCAAGTATAGGTTTTCTTTCATCCACATTCCGAACCGCATTGAAATCCCCACACAAACACCACAATTCATTTGGGTCACTATGTATCATTACCAGAATGTCAGTCCATAGTTGTTTCTTTGTCTGTATCTCACAAGGAGAGTATATATTTACTATCGTAATTTTCTTTTTCTCTACCCGCCACTTCATGTTAATGCTAGCATACCATGGGCTTCCAGCTGTTTTCTAGTTCAAAAGTGCCAGGGTCTCAAATGAAGAGCAAACCCCCAGATTTTCCCATGGGATTCTTTACTCTCCAATCAAATCTATTTGCCGGCCATATTTCACCACAATCAAAAGAATTGAAAGATTCCGATTTTGTTTCTTGAATACATATCATTTGTATTTTATTTTTCCAAACCATTTTTTTTTATATCCCTTCTCTTCCTCCTATCCCCCAACCCTCTTGCATTATATGTTGTAATAATCATCTAGTGTTCTTTCTGTGAACTATCTATCTCTTCCTGTGCTTGTTGTTTTATTATTGCAATATTTTCTTGATCTCCGGTTTCAAGTTGGTTCACTATAAATAGTAGCTCTTCTATAGATGCATTTGATTGCATATCTATCTCATGTCCTAATTCCACTATTTTTTGTGCATCATGCTTTGCCTTAAGCCATGCATCATACTTTGAATTTAAACATGCATTTTCTTTAACTAATATTGAATGCGATGATTGCTTAGCTGTTTTAGTCGCTCGTTTTTGTTCGTGATGTGTCATTTCCTCTTTTTTCGGAGTCCTTGCCATGCCGCAATAATATTCCGTGGTCTTCCGTAGGTGCTCCCTTTGCAATTCCGCATTTTCTGCTACTGAGATTTTTTTTCCTTTCCCTTTTCCTTTTCTTGTGTACCTATTTTCCTGCAAAGAATTAGAATTAAATGCATTTTTTTATCCATATTATTCTGTACCTGGGCTGAAGTATTATGTTGTGGCCCAACAGTTTCCTGCACCAGCCCAGATCTGTCTTTTCCATCCCTTCTGCGGCCTGCAGCTTCTCCCCTGGCAGTTCCATTACGACCGATTTGGGCCTCTTCTGGCCTATCTAGCGTGTGTGACTAATTGGGAACCCACGAATACACAAATACTTCTCAATTGGGTTGGAAATTTTCGTAACATTGGATTGACCCGAGTCGAGCGATCTCGATCTCTTCTCGTGCGTTTGTGGCCTCACAAATTCTGCTGTTTTCTTGGGTTCTGCTCCGCCAAGATTTGCACCGGTCACCTGCACGTCTCTGTTTGTTTTTGCAGTAGGAACAATTTGCTTCAACGGTCGGCTAATTGTAGCCGTTGGACGGTGAATCTGTCCCTCGCCCCTTCCAGTTCGTCGTGCTAAGGTGGTCGGCCACCCCCTTTGGCCTGAAGTTGCCGGAGCCAATTCCGTGTAATTTCCGTTTAGTTCTGGGAAGTCATCATCAAATTCTTGTGTATCTGCATCTGAGAACGGAAGAGTATCACCAATTATGGTCGTTCTTATCTTCCAGCCTTTAGGCAATTCATGCAAATTTTCCTCATTCACTGTTAATTTCAGGAGTTCATCCCCAATTTCAACCTCCATTGTGTTGAGATTTTTTTCGGTGCATCTATAAAGATTAGCACCCTCGCTACCCGTAGATTTGATTTATCCGTCGTTGTTGCTGAAACCTTTATAGCTCGTCCTACCTTGTTGGCTACCTCCATGAAGAATCTGTCATTCCAGAAATAGAGGGGAGTGCCAAGGATGTTGATCCACACTGCTCGTCCAGCTCCCCTATTTGTAAGTCCATCTCTGATTTTAGTAATTCCAGTTTGTAGCCATAGTTCATCATCAAAGAATAAGCATTGTTTCTGTTCTTCTGTCTGCAGAATTAGAAGTTTCTATCCTCCTTCCATTGAAGAAATCTTTACCTCCCCGTATACTGCTGCTTTCAGGGCCTACTGCAATTTATCAGTTCCTTATGTGTTCTTGAATTCCGCAACCAGGTAATTCTTGAGCCACAAGGATTCCTCCGGTGTAGGTACGTATTTCATCAATATTGGTTTAGCTCCTGTTTTGTGAGTAACAGAAGATTGTACCATACTTGGATCGCCTAGGTCGACGATTTGGATTTGTACGATTCCCTCCCACGGACACCACCCAGAACCTTGAAAATCTCCTGCAAGTATGATACAATTTCCTTCTAATACTCCAAACAAGGTCATTACATCTTATAGGTTAGGGTACTCAACTTAAACATCCCTACAACAACTAAATTTATCACCGCCGATTATGTGACAGCTTGTCTATCATGAATGTATCACAACAATAAAAAGTGATACTGATGTATTGGTTCCTATGAAGTTCTCTATCTAGGGATGTATATCGATTTTAGCGATACCGATATTGACTAAACTGTTAGTTGCACCACTAATTAGCGGTAATTGTTTTTGGCTTCCAGTACCTCTACTGGTAATATCAGTGCGGTATACCAATAATATTTTTTATTTTTATAAATTTATAATATTTTTTAAAAGTATCAGAGTAATTATGAGCGGCAGCGTCAACTGTCTGTCTGTATTATATGCCTCCTTTAGGAATTATCAAAGAAAAATTATACCTCATTGATGAATAAGAAACGCAGGATCAGATTCAAAAGCATTCCATCTAATTCTAGATAGATCCTATCGGCTATCAGAACAAAGAGAAATGAAGTAATCACATTTGTATCTGACATAAAAACTCAAAGAAAACGCCCTAAACCCTGAACAAAACCCGTTTTCAAGAATGAATATCTTCTAATAACTCATGCTTTGGCATTGGAGTTTTGAATAAGATATTGTGCTTGAATGAATCATTGCTTACATTTAAGTTGCATTACAATTCATCTCATCGTTTGCATTTAATGTATCTACATTTATAGGCATTATAGCTATATCTAGATAGCTCCTAACTTTTGGTCATATCTTCCTATTTGTGTTTGTACCTTTTCAAGGGCGGAGTCAGAAAATTTACTGGGAGAATTTTTTTTTGGTTTAAATCAGGTTTGAGAGTATGCACGTTTAAATATTGCGGTAAAAACTAGAATAATCAAATTTATTATTTTTTTTTTGAAATTATTTTATTATCAATATCGGTTGGATATGCATGTTCAGACAGAGACAATAACAATTTTTTAGTAAGCTTCGTAATAACAAATGTTAGACAAAACTATCCATAAAAATATTGAACTATAGAAAATAATTATATTAGAGAATTGTAAAAGTTAATAAATAAATATTTAATTATGTTTACAAACTTCATTGAATGTCTCTGGTGGTCAACATATGTGATTTTCTTAAACCAACTCGAGTTCGAGTCCAGTGGACAACCAATTTTTTCTTTTGATTTGTGAAATAGTTGTGTTCAGTAGGTTTCGAACCTACACCCAACGGAGTGAGAAACTTACACTGATATGTCAACCAACTCATCTAGTCGGAATTCTAGTATAATTATTGAAGCATTACGTATACATTCAGGGTGGACCAAATAAAAATACTATTTTTTTACATATAATTTGTTTGTTTTTTTAATTTGGGGGGACCATGGCCCCCATGGTCCCCCACCCTCCGCCTCTACAGCTATCGTGATGGAGTTGGCATTCTTCTCATTCAAGATTTCTCGGGTGATTTCTGGAGTGTTCTTTGTTTGGGCTTCACAAGGTTGTCGGGCTGTATCATGGTCTTCAACCCGCAAGCTGAGAGTAAGATTGAGAGCTACGTGAAGCTTGAAGAAAAAGAAGTCAAATAATTAACGGGTAGACTTTTTGTAAAAATATCCGCTACTTGGAATTGAGATGGGCCAAACTGAGTGCGAATGGTTCCATCTAAAACTTTTTCTCTAATGAAGTAATAATCGAGTTCAAAATGTTTTGGCGAGATATTGGATTACTACTTAAGAAGACAATACTTTTTATTGTCACAGAGAGGGTAGAGGGTAGAGGGTAGAGCAGGGGCGGAGGGAAGTGGGGG
>JAOWBN010180490.1:0-17096 GCA_028565015.1 Pinguicula moranensis
ATATGGACTGAAACAATCCGGACGTATGTGGTTCAATTGTTTGAGCACATACTTATTAAAGACAGGCTATAAAAATGATCCAATATGCCCATGTATTTTTATAAAGAGATCTGGATAAGAACTTGTCGTCATTGATGTCTATGTAGATGACTTAAATATTATTGGAACTCCTGAAGAGTTATCAAAGGCAGTAGTTTGTCTGAAGAAATAATTTGAAATGAAAGACCTTGAAAAAATAAATTTGTGTTTAGATCTTCAAATTGAGCACTTGACAGATGGAATTTTTTTTTTCATCAATCTAATTATTTGGATAAAGTGCTTAAAGGATTTTATATGAATGAAGCACATCCATTGAGTACACCAATGGTGGCGAGATCACTTGATGTGAAAAGGGATCCATTCCGCCCTCATGAAGATGGTGAAGAACTTCTTGGTCCTGAAATATCATATCTTAGTGCAATTGGAGCACTAATGTATTTTGCTAATAATGCACTACCTGATATATCATTTGCAGTAAATTTACTATCAAGATATAGTTCTTCTCCAACTAGAAGACACTGGAATGGAATCAAGAATGTTTTTCGGTATCTTCGAGCAACAATGGATATGAGTTTATACTATTACATTGTATCTAGCCCAGAATTAATTGGTTATGCTGATGCTGGATATTTATCAGATCTGCACAAAGCTAGATCTCAAACGGGATATCTATTTACTTGTGGAGGTACCGCTATTTCGTGGTGCTCTGTTAAACAAACATTAGTCGCTACTTCCTCCAACCATACAAAAATTATTGCAATTCATGAAGCAAGTCGTGAATGTATTTGGTTACAGAACATAACTCAGCATATTCATGGAATGTGTGGCTTGAATACCAAGAAGGACATCCCAACTATTCTTTATGAAGATAATGCAGCTTACATTGCTCAATTGAAATAATGTTTCATTAAAGGGGATAGAATAAAGCATATATCACCCAAGTTTTTCTTTACACTTGACCTTCAAGAAAAAGGTGACATCATTATCGACCAACTTTGATCATGCGACAATTTGACAGATTTGTTCACTCAAGCACTACCTACTGCAACTTTTGAAAAGTTGGTCAGAGGGATCGGAATGAGAAAGCTCAAAGATGTGGACAAGAGGGGGAGATGATAAAATCATGTACTCTTTTTCCTTCACTCGGATTTTTTCCCACTGGATTTTTTTCTAGTAAGGTTTTAACGAGGCATGATAAAATGGATATTTAGGGGGAGTATTATGTAATGGATATCCATTATGAAATAAATCACATGCAAAATTATATGATGTGTCACTACCTAAAAGCTCCCTATGCTAGATGTCAAGCATGCAAAGAAGGACAACACAAGTGTTAAAGAAGATGCATACAAGATGACAAATGGCTTTGAAAAGGCAACAAATGGCAAGGGAGAAGTAGCAAATGTCTCTACACAAATTCTATAAATAGGGCTCTTCCATGAGATGAAATACACACGAAAATATTGAGAGAAAATTGTGAAGAGATCAAGTGTAGAATTGTTTTCTTAGAGAAGAAAAGTACTTTTTCGGATATTTATTACCCTTTGTATTCATCATATTGTCATCATCGATTTCACATCAACAAAAGAATAGTATAAGTTTCCCAAGCCCGAGTCAATACTCCATAACTAGCATATCATTTTTCTCTTGCAGTATTTGTCCGCATTCAGACTTGTATACTCACAGTCCGCATCAAAGAAACTGATTCCACGCAAGCATCACAACTTTTTTTTAAAATAAAATACTCTTATTAATGTAAAAAAAAAAAAATTACATCCTAAATAGCTTTTTGGCAAGCTCTTGGAACACTGCAGTAGAGCTTATTATCACTAATAACACATAGCCTGTAGCTTCTAAAAATTAAAACCTACTACAAAACCCAAACTTATCAATCCTACTCTTGTTTAACCAAGGCGAATGCTTGGGAGTCCGGACTTCTCCAGCCGAATGAAGCCTTTTAGCTGTCCAGGGGGCTCATTGTTATTCCAATATGTCCTGGAGCAACCATTTGCCCCCTATTTTGCCAACCAATCTGCAATGGCGTTTCTCTCACAAAACTTATGTACCACTTGGAGTCTGATTCCCCTTTTCCGTCCCCTCAAACTCCTCCCATGCTTCCATGAGTCTCCATGTGGTGCACTGGTCCCCTAGTATCCATCTTCTCAAGATTTGCGAGTATATTTCCAGTATGACTTGTGACCATCCATGCTACTGACATAGCTTCAGTCCCTCTGTTGGAACCCTTAATTCTGTTTCATTATTCATTCTCATGCATAAAGAAAGCTACCTTGCAACATCCCGCTGCATCTCTAATGATGCCTCCACCCCCTGCCGGACTAATATTGCCATAACAACTACCGTCCATATTGAGTTTAATCCATCCCATGGGAGGTTTTCACCATACAACTATCCTGCATCGATCCTTCACTTTCCAGTTGATTCGTACATTAAGATGGCTTATTATCCTTGCATCATTAACCTGCATAAAGGATATCCGTTAAGGTATATTAGTAATCAATGCAAGTGAACTGGTTACCTCGCGCCAAACTTCATCGGCCAATTGGATCCAACCCTCAAACCTTGCTTTACACCTGCAAGTCCAAAGAAAACAAATTAAAATCGCTGGCATAATGCTTGAAATAAAACTTTGTAAGGATCTTCTCCATGTCATGATCTTCCATTGATAAAGCCTATCCTTCCACGTGCTCAGGCGAGCTAAAGATTATCAGAACAAAGTTGCCGCCCTAGACCATAGCCTATTTGCAAACTGACTGTTAGAAAAAAAAAACATGTTCTAATGTCTCCTGCCGTCTTTCCTAATAGTATTGGCAGGCGGAAACAATGTTAACCCCTCGCTTCATGAGCTGCTCATCAGTAGGCAGTACACGTTGCCATGCCATCCACGCACACAATGAGACCTTTGGAGGAAGAAACCTGTTCCAAAATAGTTGATTTACTAAGCTTTTTTCTTGTATATCTCATGAAGCCTTCCATGCCAACTTCGAAGTGAACTTGCCATCGCCTGACGGTTTCCATATTACTTCATCTTTCGCTCTGACTTCCAAAAGTGGCTTCACGGCTACTATTTCCTCTACTAACCCCATGCCTACTACTTGTTGCATCTCTTGCTCTCTCCACTGCCCATACTCAACAAATTCAGAAACAAGGGCAGCCTTATTATGTATTTGATTGACTCTACTTTCTAGGATCCCTGTATTCAGTCATTTGTCAAACCAAAAAGCAGAGTTGCCACCCCTTAGCACCACCTTAATGTGCTCTTGCACTTCATTTTGCATTGAAGCAGTGTACTTCTTAAATCTAGAGTCACTCACCCTTGCTTGACTCTCAAATAGGTGCTCCTTCCTGAGGAACTTTACCCTTAGAAACCAAGTCCAAAGTTGAACCTCCGTAAGCATTTTGAAGCAGACCTTTAATCCCATGGCTTTTTGATTTCAGCAAATTCCCTCACCCCTATACTACCTTCATTCGTTGGCCTACACGACTGCTGCCAGCTTTTCCAGTATGCCTTTGGTCTTCCTTCCCACTCACCCCAGAAGAAATTTGCTAATTATCTTTTGATTTCGGTTAATGCATACCTTGGCAGCTTTAGGACAACAATTATGTGAAGCGGGATACCAACCATTACATATTTAATCAATGTGAGTCTGCCTTCCTATGACATTAACCGACCCTTGATCCGGCTAGCATTCTCCTGAACTTCTCCAACGCAGGTTACAACATCTCCCTTGTAAGTCTTCCTAAGCTTATTGGAGTACCCAAATAGAACATGGGGAAACGACCTTCCATAAAACCAGTAATCTACATCAGCCTTATCCTTCTAACCCATCCTATATGGGAAGACATGGAAATAGATGACTTAGCCTTGCACAAAGTCTGTCCTGACCTTTCACAATATTTTGCTATCACTGTTCCCACATTCTTGATGGATCTAACATCCCCTCTTGCGAAGACTAGGAGATCATCGGCGTACATGAGGTGAGTTATTATAGGAGCTCTAATTGGATGATAGTACCTTCCTATTCTCCCTACACCTTGTACCTTGCTCGACAACTTATATAGTGTGTCCTGAACAAGAACAAAGAGGAACGGGGACAACAGATCCCTCTGTTGAAGGCCTTGAACCGATTCAAAGAACTAAACTGCAAACCCGTTCATCTGAATTGAGAAGAAAATGCCCTTAACACAGAGCATGACCAGATCCACCGACTCAGGCGTGAAGTCTTTCCCTCTTAAAACTGCCCTGAGGAATTCCCGATTCACTCAATCATATCCTTTTGGAAGTTTTATTGTTGATAGTATGCACCAATTCTTGCGCCAAGATAATATTCTCGAATATTGTCCTTTGATGCATAAACGCCCCTTGCTCCTTGGACACCAACCGCGGCATATGTTGCCTCAACCTTTGCGCAACCACTTTAGAGATAACTTTGGACACCACGGAACACAAGATGATCAGCCTAAAACTTCCAAATGATGCTGGATTCATAACTTTTTGAATCAGGCATATGAAACTTGCTGAAAACATTCTTGGTATCTATTTTCCGGTGAACGCCTCCCTCATCGCAACCACGAGGTCCCTTCCTATGATAGGCCAAGTTTGCTTGAAAAAATCTGCTCCACAACCGTCTAGCCCTGGCACACTATTTTTTTGGATAGAACACAAAGCGTCCTTCACTTCCTCTTCGGCCGGAATTGCCATGAACCGCTGATTTTCTGCATAGGATATTTTTTCCTCAAAAAATTCTCTCAACTCTACCTCACAACACCTTGACACTGGATTCAACGTTGTCATGATTCCCTTAAAATGAGTTGCAACAACTTCATGAACAGCCTAAGTACCTTCAAGAAACCAGCCATCCTCTAGTGTCATCCTTGAGATGCTTGATTTATTTTGTTTCACCCTCATGGCCACGTGAAAGAGCTTTGTATTCTTATATCAAGAGCTCATCCATTCCATCTTTGCCAACAGCTCCAGCTAACTAAGTTCTCTACCCTCAAGGTTTTGCAGCTGTAGTTTCCTTTGAATAAACTCAGCCTCCAACTCCTCTGAATAATTTGTCTGCAACTCATCTTCTAGACTATCCAACTGCACTTCCAACTACTTAATCTGTGTATCCACCCTTCCAAAAACATCCTTGTTCCAAACCCTCAAAGCACTCCTCAATATCTTTAGCCTATGACGCAAGGAATGCAACCCTGCTAGGCCACCATGCGCCCGCCATATCTCAATCACCAAAAGCATGAACGCACTACTTGATGACTACATTCTATTGATACTTAAAGTGCCTTCTTCCGTACTGCGCACTAGGCTTCTCCAGCTACAACAGCACCGACCGATGATCATATATTTCCTCTGCATCAGGCTATAGAAACTCCTTGCTTTCCACTGCAAAAAGTATGCATTCACCAGGGCCTTGTCCTGCCGAGCCCACACTCTATGGCTCCCTACTTGGCCATTATACCAAGATAGTTTATTATTCGTAGCCTTCAGGTTCACTAGTGCACACGTATCCACACAGTTGTTGAATTCTGTCATAGGCCTCGCTAGCTGCCTCACTCCCCCTTCCTCTCTAGGTTGGACCATATAACATTAAAATCACCTATCACCACCCAGGTTCCTGCGGATGGCTGCACCTCCACGAGGTATCTCCATAGTTCTCTGCATTCTTTTGAGGATCACTTCCACTAAAACAAAAGTAACATGCACATCCTCATCCCCTTGCTTCCATATGCCAGAAACCGCCTGTTTGTGTATGCTTGTAACCTGAAAATTCGTGGCTTCCTTCTAGAAAATCCATAATTTGCCACCTATTTCTTCATTAGACGTGAATTTCTTAAATTGCAACTATTGCAACAAACCCCCCATTCTGCATTCCCGATTGAATGGCTTGGCTAAAGCGAATATGTTGATTAAAGACTGCGGAATCCACCTACGCAGGTGGTGTCTTGCCTTCCGAAGAACCCTACTATTCCAGAATAATATCTGCTCCGACATCCCCCCGTGTTGTTTCCTTTGCTTTGCTACTTAGTCAGTCGCGTATCCCTCTAGCTTTCTGAAGCACTGCTTTTCGGGTTGATTTTCTCGTTGCTTTAGGTGAACCTTTATAGCCTCTTTCCCCAATCTTCTCCTGCATCGTTGTGTCCGAGTTGTAAATATTTTGCCATCCACTCTGTTACGTGCCTACGAGATCTCCCTCCGACTGCGAATGTTCAACATCACACAATCCCTTTCCCACATCCCAGAACCTACTAGGCCTGCCTTCTGTAACCATCTCTATTGTAAGATGTTGTAGCTCTTCTTCATCCTTCTCAGTAGCCATTAATTCCTTATCCTCTTGTGCGAGCCCTTCCTCCATTGAGTCCACCAATGGAATTCCATATGGTATCTAGTTGTTGTTCATCTTCCCACCCTCTGTGGAACCTTCCACCAAATTTCGCTTCCCCTTTTTCCTCATTTTGTACAGAATATCAGAGCTTCTATTATCCAAATCCACATGCGCTCGTACCTCCTGTGTGACCTAAATCACCACTGGTGAGCCAACGACCATGCTCAAGTCCCCTGCTCTAATTATAACCTCCACCGCGGGCCCCACACTATCAATATGACTATCTCCAATCGAGGCACTTAGCATTCCTTCCACACTTGACAATTCCCTTGTTTGACCATTACTATTCATTCTTTGCCCCGACTCCTACCCCTGAATGGCACTCGGATCTGTAGTCTGATCCAAACCCACCATCTTGGTGTTAGCCTTAGCCATTTCTAGACCGCTTGGGCCTACTTGGACCTGAAGACCTCTTTCCTAGGGCTACAATCTCAGTCCTCGAGATCTCCGTCACCTGTTGAAAGTCAACTATTTCCGACCGTTGCATTTGCCAATTCTTTCCCAGTTTTGGCCAACTTGTTGGATTTGACCCTACCACTGGTGCTTCCCCCTGGGCCCATACCAACGACGAGCCTCCCAAGCCCCTCTTCCTCCGTCACTTTAGCTCCTCTCATAACTGGACCGAAAAGCACTGTCCTACCACTGTGACATTTAGCCACGGTACCACCTGTTCTTCCATATGAGAATTCGAGCCATAACAAAATCCTGAGTTTCCGACCCTGCTTCCTCATCCTGAATCAGTTGCCCTAGCTCCGCCGTAGCCACTTTGAAAATATGCTCGGACCAACACATCACCAGAACCCCTGTGAGTGTGAACCATGCATCGTTGGGATGGGAGATTGCAAAAGGAGACCACAACCTAATATCCGTGATGCCTAGATCCTCCAACCAGTGATGTCGACTCTGGAATATCTCTATTTTAGTCGAGGAGCTAAATTGGACTAACGCTTGACCTCTCGGAATGAGCAAAACTCTCACCTGCACCAATCCCTCTTTGCTTTGGATTTCCTTTTGGATTCGTTCCCTTTGGACCCCATTCAGGCATACCGCAAGGCAGTTCTGCAACCACTCAAACTCTGCATCTGTAGGATTAAAGTTTGCCTCTCTTACTTTCGGCCGCGGCGAGGTACACCATGCCGCCTCCATCAATTTAATCTTCATCCTCTTTTTTACATGCGGTCTTCCTGGCCGAGAGAAATGGACCACATTTGCCTTCAGAGTAAGAGATCCAAACTGTGTGTTGTTCAGAGCATGTATAATCCTCCAAATGCTTTCTACTCTCTTAAATTTGATGAATCCAAAGTGCTTCCCTGCCTTATCTGTTTTCTTCGGAACTGAGACATTGCTCACCCAACCTATCTCCTCAAAGGCAATTTGCATTTCTGGCTGCGTCCATTCCATCGAGATGTTAAAAGAGGAGAACATGTCCCCCCCCCCTCCTCTTTATCCATGGTGGGATCGATCCTGTTGTTGGGAACTGGCTGTCTACCACCGTTTGAGTCTTCTTTCCCTGCCCTTTGCTTACCCTTGGCCATATCTCGCCATGGGCCAGTCGATGGTGCTATCTCTTCTAGCATGACCTCCTCTGGATGGAGTTGGTCCCCCAATTCATTGTTCATCTGCCCATTCAAAAGGTCTACACCTTCTATGGGCTGTCACAAATCTTTAATCAAATCCATTGATTCCCGGTCTAGTCCGATCTTGAGCTGACTTGGATTCCGAGGGGGAGGATCCCTCGCTGATTCTGCTATCATTGTTCACCGATAACGGCAGTGAAAGTGTGTGTGGTGATCGCTGAAAGGTAAGAGAGCCTAGAGCACATAAAAGTTATAGAGAAAAAAAAATAATGAAGAATTGGCTTGCTGTATGTATATCAAGTTATGCTACCATCACAGATAAAGAAGAGGGATGGTTAAACAAACTTTTAACCAAGTCAGTCAAACTATTGGAATGGTATGCAAGAATTGAATGACCATTCTAGTGTTATTCACAATTGTAACACAACAAAAAGGTATGGTGCATTGTAGCTTTAGTTTAGCACAGTTCGGTAGTTTCCCGTTTTGTTTCTCATATTCTTCCTTTGATTCCTCCAAGCACTTGGTTACCTAATAAAAAGAGTTAAGCTAACGAGTTAGAGACCGAATGATCAAAATACAACTATAAAAGAAAACTCCTTAGCTAAATACTACTCCCAGTTGTTTCTAAAGTACAATATAACATGTATGAGCTTTATGAAAGGTAACTTCACCTGTTACGAGAGATGAATAAACCTAACAAGGTTGCGAGAAATCAGCCCAACAGTAAATGGGATCAGTTCCGAACTTGGCCCAGCAGTAAACGAGCTTGAGTTTGTGGAGGCGTGTGCGTATGCGGGCTAACATATAAAGTGAATGTGGGCTACTCCCTTAAAAAAACCTTAGTACGAAGGTATTAGATTGTAGCACCACATTTCTTTATATATAGCCATAAGTTGTTGTTCCTAATCCGTGTGAGATAGGATATTCACAACACCCACCTCAAGTCTAACTGGGCAAGCCCTGTTGAGACTTGTTATTTATATATCGTAGGCATGTACCACACAATCAATACTTTTTTGCTCACAGGTCCATATTTCATATGACCGGGCTAATGCAATTGTGGGTCTCAAAGGCCATTGTATCATTACTGGACGGTGAAGCCTCTCTTTTTTTCATTATGATACCATGACAACTTTCATAGTTGAGATTTCTCAAATCTCATATCTACGTGAATGTGATTAGAGAAGTAGGAAGAGGAAGAAGAGAGAAGATATCCAGCGTGAAGAAGATGAAAGAGAAGATGAAGAGGAGAGAAAATGATTATTTGCATTAAACCACCACATATTTTTTTAATATGTGTGTGGGTATATAAAACAAACTTTATCAATATTACAAAATATACCCACCAAATCTAAACTATTACAACACATCTTTTATTTATTTTACACTAATATAAATTTATATTACAAATAATAATTAATACAAACAATATCCTTAACACTCCCTCGCAAGCGAACGTCCGGTGAAACCGATGTGAAGTTTGGAAATAATCCTGTAAATAAGGAACAAAAAATGGAACTAATGAACACTCGTTATTTTTTTCGATTTTTCTTAATAAACTGCAGCAATGATACTGCAGGGTGATGGTTCAGTCTTTGAAGAAATTGTGAAGCAACAGGGACAACGGAAGAAAGGATGTAAAACAAGAGAGAGAGAGAGAGAGAGAGAGAGAGAGAGAGAGAGAGAGAGAGAGAGAGAGAGAGAGAGAGAGAGAGAGAGAGAAAGTGGAGACAAAAGAATAGGGGGGACACACTTGAATTGATTGGTAAGAAATTGAGAAAGAAGAGAATATAAGTGGAAGAGAATAGAAGTTTGTGGGAGAAAGAAGAGAATATAAGTGGAAGAGAATAGAAGTTTATGTGGGAGAAAGAAGATAGGGCATGCGAATTGATAAAAGAAAATGTGAGATTTGACTTCTGAGGAGAGATAAGACAATATAATAAAAATAAAAATAAATATGGACGATAGGAGATAAAGCAGAAGAGATTGTTTTTTTGTGTGTGGGGGATTTGGGAGTCCAACCGTTAGAAAACAAAACTAGATCTGAGTATCTCATATCTAGATACAGATCTAGTGAAAAGAATAAACTTAAAAAAAAACAAAGAAGATAGATTAGAGAAAAATGAAGAAAATTGAAAATTCATCATGCCCACCGCCGCGACTTCGCCATCCATTGGCGATAAGGGAGATGGAGAACAATGAAAACAATAAGTAACCCTTGAGAAAATGAGCGAAAAAATAGAAAAATGAAGAAGAAAGAAACAAGATCCATAAATTGGTGGTTAAACCTTCTTGTGTGGCTCTGATACCATGATAAGATTTTGAGAACCTGGCCTAGTAGTAAATGGGATCAGGTCCAAACTCAGCCCAACAGTAAATAAGTTCGAGTCCGTAGAGGCGTGCACATGTGTGGGCTAACATATAAAGTGATTGTGGGTTACTCCTTAAAAACATTAGTACCAAGATATTAGGTTATAGCATCACATTTCTTTATATATAGCTATAAGTTGTTGTTCATAATCTGTGTGGGAAAAGATATTCCCAATGGCCCCCTCAAGTCTAACTGGGCAAGCCCTGCTGAGACTTATTATTTATGTATTGTAGGCGTGTACCGCACAATCAACACTTTTTCTTTCACATATCCATATTTCATATAATCGGGCTAGTGCAATTGTGGATCTCAGAGGCACTTGGATCATTACTCGGTGGTGAAGCCTCTTTTTTTTTTTCTCGAATACCATGACAACTTTCATAGTTGATATTTCTCAAATCTCAAATCTACTTGAATGTGATTAGAGAAGTAGGAAGAGGAAAAAGAGAGAAGAGATCCGGCGTGAAGAAGATGAAAGAGAAGATGAAGAGGAGAGAAAATGATTATTTGCCTTAAACCACCATACATTTCTTAATGTTTGTATGGGTATATATAAACAAACTTTATCAATATTACAAAATATACCCACTAAATCTAAACTATTACAACACATCTTTTATCTACTTTACAATAATATAAATTTATATTACAAATAATGATTAATACAATAATAATATCCTTAACACTCCCCCGCAAGCGAACGTCCGGTGAAACCGATCTGAAGCTTGGAAATAATCCTGTAAATAAGGAAAAAAAAATGGAACTAATGAACACTCATTTTTTTTTAATAAACTGTAACAATGATACTCCAGGGTGATGGTTCACTCTTTGAAGAAATTTGGATGCAACAGGGACAACGGAAGAAAGGATGTAAAAAAAAGAGAGAGGAGAAAGCGGAGAAAGAATAATAGGGGGGACACACTTGAATTGATGGGTAAGAAATTGAGATAGAAGAGAATAGAAGTTTACGTGGGAGAAAGAATATATGGCACGCGAATTGATAGAAGAAAGGGTGAGATTTGACTTTTGGGGAGAGATAAGACAATATAATACCAATAAAATTAAATATGCATGATAGGAGATGAAACAGATGAGATTTTTTTTTGTGTGTGGGATTTGGAAAACCATATCTGAGAGCCTCATATCTAGATCCAGATCTAGGGAAAAGAATAAACTTTAAAAAAAAATAAGCAGACAAGATAGATTAGAGAAAAATGAATAAAAATGAAAATTTCACATGCCCAATGCCGCGACTTTGACATCCATGGGCGATATACTTGACTGGCCGGTGGATGGAGATGGAGAGTAATGAAAACAGTAAGAAAACCTTGAGAAAATGTGCGAAAAACATAAAAATGAAGAAGAAAGAAACATGATCCATAACTAGGCGGTTAAACCTTCTTGTGTAGATCTACCATGATAAGGTTTTGAAAACCCGGCCTAGCAGTAAACGGGCTCAGGTCCAAACTCGGCCTAGCAGTAAACGAGCTCGGGTCCATGGAGTCGTGCGCGTGTGTTGGCTAATATATAAAGTGAATGTGGGCTACTCCCTTAAAAACCTTAGTATAAACCAATGTATTAGGTTGTAACACCACACTTCTTTATGTATAGTTATAAGTTGTTCCTAATCCATGTGGGATAGGATACTTCCAACGCTCCTCTTAAGTCTAACTGGGCAAGCCCTGTTGAGGCTTGTTGTTTATATATTATAGGCGTGTACCGTACAATTAACACTTTTTCGCTCACAAGTCCATATTTCATATGATCGGGTTAATGCAATTGTGGGTCTTAGAGGTCTTTGGATCATTACTGGGCAGTGAAGCCTCTTTTTTTTCGCTCTAATACCATGACAACTTTCATAGTTGATATTTCTCAAATCTCAGATCTACGTGAATGTGATTAGAGAAGTAGGAAGAGGAAGAAGAGAGAAGAGATCCAACGTGAAGAAGATGAAAGAGAAGATGAAGAGGAGAGAAAATGATTATTTGGCTTAAAACACCACACATTTTTTAATGTGTGTGGGTATATATAAATAAACTTTTATCAATAGTATAAATATACTCACTAAATCTAAACTATTACAACAAATATTTTATCTATTTTATAATAATATAAATTTATATTACAAATAATTATTAATGCAAATAATATTCTTAACCCTCCCCGCAAAGGAAGAAGCGAATAAATTGCACGAACACAAATATGAGGCCAGGCTAAGTTATTACCATACCATCGTGGCAGTACTTTAAGTGCAACTAAGCCAACTTTAAACACAATTTCAACACCCTGGAAAAAATGTTGAGCTTCAGAATTTATGAAACCAAAACAAGTAGTGAGCAATAAACTCCTCTAACCTCGAATAAAACCACATCCCATATCCTTAGAGATAAGTGGAATGGGAAGGAACATGAAAATACGGTAATGAACCACTGGCTTATCAACTATTTCTTTCTCCATCCTACTTTATTGCAAAAGTCCTATGGCCTTGATACTAATGCATATACAATCCAAACCTGGAATGCTGAGAAATTTAAAGAAACGGTAAGGATCAACTGCGTTACAATTCACCTCGAAACAAACAAGAATAAATAAATAATCCCACGAAACACAACATATATCTTCTCACAACATGAAATCATTCATTTGCATGATCAAAATGCTAAACATTTACATTTACCACAAAAAAACAATACTAAACATAGATTGCGACATAAGAAACGAATCAGAATGGTAAACCTGAAATGGCATACAGGCAATCCTCACCTAACAAAATTTTTCTTATTTTCTCGTATTACCAAAACTTGTTGGAAAATCCTGATGCAATATTTGTCTGAGATCATTCCCCTCGGTGCTAGATCCAGGATCATTAGGAACATCCATGCAAAAAATTAATGCAATGTCCAAGTTTTTGTCCTTGTCACAAAATTCGCTTAAAATGTATATCTCAAGTTTTCAGCCCTATTGTCCTTGCATGTTATGTCTCAAAATCCGTTTATAATGTCTTAAGTTTCAGCCCTATCGCCCTCGCTGGTCTCAAGAGTAGTGATGAGGATATGAGCAGAGAATTGAAGAACTTTGAAGAATAGCTTTTTCTCTGCATTCAATATTCATCGCTTGTTTACATGATGTGTATTAAACAGATACAAGTTTAGAGTGTCAATCTAGGCTAATCTATTGTAGTGTAAATCAAACAAAACCAAACTTACCCAATATATTTCGCCCGGAAGCAGGGTCTGGGGAGTGCAATATGTACACAGTCGTACATTTATCTTTAAAGAAATTGGGGAGGGCGATATGTACACAATCGTACACTTATCTCTAAAGAGAAAAGAGATTGAGGAGGATTAGATGTACACAGTCGTACCTTTATCGCTAAAGAGACTGTTTCCGAAGAGACCCCTAGCTCGGAGGGTGAGATGTGAAACATACCCAGTATATTTCGCTCGGAAGCAAGGTCTGAGGAGTGCGAAATGTACACAATCGTACCCTTATCTCTGAAGAGACTTGGGAGTGCGAGATGTACACAATGAGAGTGGTGAGGTGTTTGAGTGAGAGTGGTGTACAAGGATTTGAACTATATTGCCAATGTGGCGCTAGTACTCTCAACAGCCCTGTCACAAAATCTAGGTTATAAACGTCCCAAATTCCAACCCTATCGCTCTAGGTTCTAATGCCTAAAGTTTCCAACGAACCTTGCTAGTTGCTAATTTAGTGTCTATTGTCGTGTCCAAGATGCCTTTGACGCTTGGAAGTTTTATTTTTATTTAAAGTTATTCATCAAAATAAAAGTTTACGTTTTGGCCGGAGTGCCATTACAAGAACAAAAGCAAGGCTATATAACGTAAATCAGCTTTTATCTAAATCTCAAATGTAGTAGACCCCACTTTTCTACAAGAATACACTGGCTAACAAGCTGAGATAGTATTTCTGGCTTAAAATATCTTCAACTTTCATCGCTAGCCTTGCGATTTGCGAAATAATCCGCAATGTTGTTCCCTTCGCGGTATTGATGTTGTACTTGTATTCGTAGACCTACTGTATAGCCGTGTACTCATTCTAGAAATCTCATAGATACCATGGTGTGCAGCTATTGCTCTGCATCCATCCCGCTAGGAGAGTGGAATCAGTCTCTAAGATGATGTTGTCCCAACTTTTTTTCTTTGCATATCCAAATGCCTTCGATCATCGCCCGCAACTCCGCTTCATTGTTTGTGCCTTGTCCAAATGATGAAGAGAAAGCAGTTAAGTAATCGCCCTTTAAATCTCTCATGATACCTGCCGGAACACAAAAAAATAATAAATATAAATCATTTTTTTAATAATAAATAAATATAAATCATTTTTTAATAATAAATAAATATAAATATGTCATTTTCAAACACAAAAAAATAAAAATTGTAGACGAAATCACACATGCTTTCTTTTGCCGGAAATGATATAGCGCACGGAAAGATCCGTGCGCTAAACACGGATTTTTCCCCGCCAACCACAAAATGCCACGTGGAAAACAAAATTTGAGCGGAAAGTGGCCCAATTCAATTCGAGCAGTAGAGCCCAAATCTCCTTCTTCCCGCTTCCACCAGAGAACTCCCGCTTCCACGAACGCCATTCTGCCGAGAGACAATCCAAGCGAGCGACGACATCAAAGCCGAAAATTCGAGTCGCCCGCAAGCCGTCACGGTTCTTCAGCCATCTCACTCGTCACTTTGAAGAATATCTGAGAGGGTACAGTACAAATAGAACTGTATATCATCTGATTTGTTTGGGTTCTAACAAGACTAAAATTGTTTTCTGTTGTCGCCGGCATTTGCTTTGTAGACGGGATAATGTGAATCGTGGTTATAAGGTCATAGGGTTCGGTTTGTGTAGCTTTGTTGAGAGAATTTCAGTATTCTTTTTCAGTTGAATATCAAAATCCTACCTGAAGCTTTTAGCCTGATCTATATAAATGTTGGTGGTGTTCAAACCTTGCGTGTGGTAAGAATCCATTTTTTTTGCCCCATCAGGTGCTAGCTGGCCTCATTAATGCATTATGGGGCTCAGTTCCTGGTAGCTGCAACCTTACCAACCTATTTCAATATATTACAGCATTTGAGGTCGTGGATATAGCTGGGAGGAAGGGCTGATATTATTGTTCAATGTCGTTGCTGTGCTACTTTCTGATTTCCATATAAATTGATGGTGCTAGTTTAGCTGTACGTAGCTGTAGCTGTTGCAGTTTGAAGCTTTGGCTGTTTGCTTGTTTTTGCACAGTAGAGTTGCCTTGTTACTTCAAACTATTTCTTTCTGGACCGCTTCCATGGCCTCTTTCCTCCAAATTCATCCTCATGTGAGATGACATGTTGGGTGTTCTATACCGTGTGAAGCGCTTCCGTTATGTTTTTGCCAATATACGTTGCTGTTCCGTTTTTACGCAGCATGCGGTTTCCTGGGCCATTATTTGTATTGGTTTGCATTAAATATGCTGTTCAGTTATAGTTTTAGTTTGCATTAAAATTAAAGAATTGTCAATGTTGAAAGAGTCCTCATTAATAGTTTTTTTAGTTTTATGTAAATAATGGATTAGATTAAAATAATTATATTAAATTTCAATTGCTTCTTGGGTTATAATAAAAATAATTTCTTTGACGTATGTCGTATATGAAAGAAAGATGTCTATGTTTATATAAGTTTGATGTGAAAGAAAGATGCCTGTGTTTATACATGTTTGATGTTTTACTTTGGTGCTATGTTGGTCTGAAACGTAGCTTTCATTTGAACAGTTTGAGTACTTCAATGATCTGTTTCATAATATTTCTACCATACCTTTTAACTGTATATGATAGGAATATTTAATGCTCTCATTAATGAAAAGATATGATAGCCACAAGAGGACATTCGCAAAGGTTGAGGGGCTTGGCCTCTCTATGTCTGGCTTCTACCATCACAAGGAAGTAAACGATTTCTTCTACAGACGGAGAGAACGTAATGGATATCAAAAGACGATGACCTTGTCACGAGGCAAGTGAAGATTGATCACATTTTACTTGAATTAATATTGTAATTTTCACGACTTGTTACAATTATTACGAAGCATTTTTAAATTCGTTAATAAGTTTAAATTAAAAACAGGTTCTGGAAGCTCGTCTAATTTTAAAAAAAAAACATAAATTAAAAAAATACTAAAAATTTGATAAAGATAATTGGGTAGTTTCACCGAAAAATAAAAATTATTATTATTTATTATTTTAAAATCTAAAACAATTTCATTGTAATAATTGGTTCAAAAAGTTGCCGAAAGAGAAATTGGAATCTGTTGTAATTATGGGAATAATAGGTTGACAAAATGTATGTACTCCAGTCCAGTGGTTAAATATTAATGAGAAAAAGGAAAATCTTGATAATGTTATTATTCGGAAAATCTTGTTAATGTTATTATTCGGAAAATCTCGGATCCAGGTGCCACATTCGCTTCTTTCATAAATATATAGAGAGGAGCAGTAGCAGTAGCAGTTATACAAACTCGCTATCGGGAAGCAGCAAATCAGCATTCAATTTTCAGGCTCGCACCACTGCACGGACAATGTCGACGATCTCTGTTCCGCTGCTAGTTCCATCCGTCGCCGAAGACTGCGAGCAACTGCACAAAGCATTTTCAGGTGAGATCAATCTAGTAACGTGATCGATCTCTTGACTCTCTTCGTTTATGTATGATCCGTGCTT
>JAOWBN010180501.1:0-17094 GCA_028565015.1 Pinguicula moranensis
CCACCCCACCCCCACCCCATCTTTAATCCACTATGTTTTAGCAATCAGCTCTATTCTAGGCAATTCTTGATTCTCTCATTCATTTAGTTCTGCCTTGATGGCCATTAGTTCTGCATCCAGTTTGTTGTTGAAGGCTTCCTGTAGATTCAGTTCTATTTGTTTCTTTTGTTGTTCTAGTTCCAAAATAATTACACGAAATACAAATCAAATATTTGTATTTTTGAAATTTTTGATGAGTATCATATATGTCAATCTAGAAGACGGGCCATCAATTCTCAAGTACTTTCAGACAACTCTTCATGCATATAAAACAAAACCACGTACAAGTTAGAACGTGCGTGAAGAAAAGTAAAGATTAAGTTCATAAAATAAAATAATTTATACTTAGAATTATTACCATTCTTAATATCGTATGTTTCTGGATCCTCCATACCATGCATAATCTCTATTTCTTTGGAAGTGGTCTCAACCAATTATGTGCGCAAATGAATGTCTTGGTTGTGTTGGGACCAACGAACTCAAGTTAGAATATAAGACTTGACCCTCCATACGAAAGATGGCTTTCGATGGCTAATACATCTCTTGCCATTTGTGCTATAGTGAATACATGGACTCAATGGCCTTCCACCAAGCTAGAATATCAATTTTGTTCATGGATGAAACACACTTGTCACATCGATATCTCTCAAGCTCTAATTTTTTGTCCGCATTATCCCTCGGGTCTATGTAAGAGTCATAATTATCTTTGATGCAATTCATGTTGCATCTCAAGTAGCCAAGGCGGACAAGGAAGATGCATCACAAGAGCCATTTTCTTGACCAACAACACAACACAACACAACGTACCCAGTATATTCCCAACAAAGTTGGGGTCTGGGGAGTCAGATGTGCGCGGCCTTACCCTTGTAACTATACAAAGAAGCCATTTTTGTTGCGACCTAATATGCATTGCGCCATTTGATATATTGAGTTCCAGCAACTTCACTAAATAGAAGAACTGGAATTTAATAGAGTCATTTTACTTTAGTCCATTATTAGCACAAAGCTAAAAGAATTGTCAATTATGACTCTTCCAGCTCCATTTGCAATGGACATATCCATTGTCTTGACCGAACAACCCAATCACTAGGTCACGGTCCAAGCTCTTCAAGGAATGACTCATGGGATTAATTCAAGACCATTGGACTCTAAATAATCAAGAATGGAATGACCCAATAATCTAAGATGACCAAGCTCACTTCATAAATTCGGTTGGCTCATGCGAGTCCATGCATGAAGCAACATTCCATACATAAACCCTCGGTCAAATGGCATTAAAAGAAAGCTCCGGACTCTAAAGGACAAGGAGGTTGAAGGTCTAAAAGATTTGTCCAAGAATAAGGAAATAAAGGAGGAACCTACATTCCAAAAGCCTTCGTCAACATTAACATTTAATTGTTCATGTATTTAGATTAAATTTCCATCCATGTATCTTGTGGCCTATAAATAGGACCATACTCGAATTCAATAGGTAGTTTATATTTAGTTTGGAATCTGATTTGTGAGACTATAAGTTCTCCTTTCAAATTTTACAAAAACTCTTTTCGACTTTTCTTTTCTTACTTGAGATTAGTGGCGCATTTTTTCAAGGACTTATATCCTAAATCTTGGTTAAGATAAATTTTCTTTATGGGTCTTTGAGTGGCATCTTTTCTTTATAAAATACGTAAGCTTTTTTTTATAAGCCAAAATTTCAATAAATAAAATAGAGTATTTACAGCAAAATAGAACAAAGAAAATACAAAAGTCTGGACATGAACAAGTCCTAGTATTATTCGCTAGCCACAAACTTTGAGGATGATCTGAGTATCCCGCCTTCTCGTCCCATCCCCCTCTAGTATAGCCAAGGGTGATCTGGTACATGGCTCACCTAGCATCATAGTAGATCACAAAGCAACTTAGCATTCAGATCATTGTCATCATCCGCTATTAACCATTACCTAATGTCATGCTGTCACATTGTCAAATTTCCATTGTAGGGATCTTGATACACAACTCGTTAAGTTTGATGGGCTATCTCTGTAATGACAGAAGAGGGTATGTTGGAGAAAACATTTTCAAATTTAAGTCAAATAGAGTAGTCTAGCTAGCCCTACTAATCAATTGACAATTCCATAAGCATGTCTATCTTGATCCCCCAGTTTAGTCACACTGTGCATTCCATACGCAAGCAGCTTTGCTGACCCCACTAAGATTTGCTGAAACAATCAAACGTGATCATCCATGGTCCACACTAGGATTTTCTATGCTCACTATGTTTAACTCCTTTTGGATAGGGTAGCCACAATGTTTTTTTACCCACTCATGTTTCATATGGTACTTGCATGTCAAGATCTGTGCAATGAATTTTTGAGTTATGGCAGTGAAGATGCTGATGCAGACATCCTACCCTGTACCTCATAGAAGATGAAAACGAGTATAACAGCACAACATAAAGCACAAGGTGTAATTTTTGTTAAGATCCAATACCACGTGTGATTTTGTACTGCCTGCAGTATGTCCTATGGAATTATCATTTTGTCTAAAAAATGTGCACTATTTTTGGACTTCCAGGTCTGCCAAATCATGGCCAACCATATCGTTTTCCAGTATGCCTGTTAATTCCGTGGGGCTTTGCTCCATTAAATTTCTGGAAGGATGGTTCTTGCACTTCTGGTAGATGTTCAAGACTAAGATAGAGCCATCTTCTTAAGTCCCTCCATACTGCTACCATCATGTAGCAATGTTTGAATAAATGTTTGGTATTTTTATGACCATCATGGCATAGGGGGTAACACACTTCTTGCCCTTCCGGTATAATGTGTCTTTTTTGGAGTGGCATTTTTGTAGGAATTCTGTCTTGTAATACTTTCCACGCTAGTATGATGATCTTTGTTGGTGTGACTGTGTTCCATAGTTCTTTCAGCTTGCCTGCCACCTCTATGGTAAAAGGAACGGGGAGTGTCTCAATGATGTTACTATAGGTTGCTTTCATCATGTAGTTTCCCTGATTGCTGACATCAAAGACATACTTATCCATTTCAAACTCATTGATACTAACACCCTGCAATGAAGACTTTAGCATGTTTAGATCCTCAATTTCATGCATTCTCAGGTTCCTCCTCCAGATTATGCTCCAGGTCTAGTTACCAGTGTCCCAGTACCCTGATTCTGTTAAGTTGGCCTTCTTATTTTCTGCTGCCTGGAATAGTCTGGGGTATGCTTCAGCCTTAGTAATATTGTTATGCTAATTGTCCAACCAAAATCTTATGCCCTTACCATCACTAAATCTGATTTGTATGTGTTGACAAAGCCAATCTTGCTTCAGAGTGTCTTGTAATTCATTCCACCAGTTAGATGAGTAAGAGCAGCCTCTTCTTCTATCCCTCAACCTCGTTATATGTTGTTGTGGTTTCTTTAATTCCTGCAGAGTTCCAATTGACAACATCCAGAGCCAAGCTTTTCTCCCCTCCTATTATCTTCTCCTCCCATTTACCTAGCATTGCTTTGCTGAAAGCACTAATGCTGCACAATCCGAAATCACCCTTTTCCTTTGGTGCATATATCTTTTTCCCAAGAGATCCAGTATATCTTCCTCTTTTCCTTTGAACAGCCCCAAAAGAAATCACTTTGAATAGATATAAGTTTCTGCAAAACAGTGTTAGATACTTTATAAAATGAGAAGAAATGGGATGGGAGAGCAGCTAACACTGAGTTTATCAACACCAATTTCCATCCTATTGATAGATGTTTGTTGTTCCAGTTTTTTAGTGTCTTCTGAAATTTATCTAGGATTAGCTTCCAGGCTCCAGGTTTGTTTGTCTTGGATTCAATGGGTAACCCTAAGTACATGAAAGGGACAAATCCTTTCTAACATCTCATATAACAAGCCATTTCATCTACAGTGGTCTGAGGCATGTTTATACCTATTAACTGACTCTTGTGGTAGTTGATTCTTAGTCGAAAAACCATTTTAAAATTCTACAGTATGCCCTTAAATGTCCTCACTGTTCTCCAAGAGTCTTGACCAAAAAGTATGGTATCGTCTTCAAATTGGAGATGAGAGATCCATCTATGGAAGAAAGCTGAATTTTCATCACTCTTCTGGAGTCATTGTATATGTGATTTCTGATGTAGAACACTGTCAAGTTCAGAGATAACTTTATTTATTTTGCTCTTATGTTTGCAAGCCGTTCATGATCCAGGGGTGCTATATTCTGCTCTGCCATCAATTCAAATTCCTTCATGCTGTTTAGCATATTCTTGCGCTCATTCATTAGATCCCTTGGGGCTGTAGCATTCCATGACTTAATACTTGCTCTCAGATCCTTGATTTTTTCTTTAAGTCTCTTACAAGCAAATCTAAGAGACATGGTGTGTTCCATATCTTTTCTACCAGCAAATTGTAGGATTTATCCATCAGCCACCAATCTAAAACTCTTAACGGTTTTGGTCTCCAATCTTGAGTTTTTGAGGAAAAACATACTGGACAATGATCAAAGTCCTCTCTATTCAATCTGGATTGTATCCAATGTATGTTATCCAGCCATTGATCATTAACTAGAAATTGGTCCAGTCTACTCATTGCTTTCAGTGAAGATAAATACCATGTAAATTTCCTTCGGTCAAGTATCAAATCCTGGAGTTTGAGATCGTAAACAAAGGTCCTGAAAGCCTGGATTTCAGCTTCATTGGCATTTTGGCCAGTACCTTTTCTTTCTTTTTCATCCAAGATTGCATTGAAGTCATCCATGATGCACTATTTCTCTGTTGCCTTCTCTAAATGTAGCTCTTTTTATCTCCTGCCATTGTCTCAGTTTGGAGGATAGTGCACTAGGGCCATATACATTTAACATGTGAATGAATGATTCCTCATTATTCCACTTCCCAGAGACTCCTAAGTATCCTTCTCTTGCCATGATGCTACTCCAACAGAATTTCCTATTATTCCACGTGCATAAGAGACCTCCAGATTGACCTATCGAGCCACTGTATATGTAGTCATAATCATTGTCAAACCACAAATAGTCACGCAGTCGCTTATTAATCCTCTCCAGCTTAGTCTCCTAGTCCAACTTTTGTTTACAGATCAAGTCCCTAACTCTTTTTTTCCTTCCCTTGCCACCAAGACCTCTCACATTATAAGTTATTATTTTCATGTGTAAAGGATATCTTCCTTAATTCTGGCGCTGGCCACAATAGCATTTGTCTGCGGATGACTGATGCAATTCATATGATTAAGCTTATCTCTCACTACTTTCTTATCCTCATATGTAATACCAAGTTCCATTACTAGATCTATCTTTGTCTGGTGGTGGCTGGAGGATGTCAGGATTGGAATGCCCTGCAAGGATGCCTCATCAATTTGTGTATCCTGCTAGGTATCTAGTGGTTGATATTGGACTATTTGACCTATCCAATTTTCCGGAGTTGCAATGTCTCTGTCTCTGTCTAGGTCGATTTCTTTACTTGTCTGACTTTTTGTTTTTGGCCCTCCACCTATTTTTTCCATTTAACCACCGACTTCTTAGGCACGGGTGTTTGGTGTACTGATGGTAGTGCAAGCTGTAGGAATTCTATTAGGGGGATTATATCTGAGGCATTGTGAGAACATAGGTCAGCAGTTGCAGGAGATACTTGTAAAGGTAAACTATTTCCTTTGTTCTTCTCAACACTTCTAGATGATCCCTCTAGCAATAAATTGTTCCCTCCATTCTTCACTGGTGGTTCTGGCTGAGGTCCCATTTGGGGGTCAGTTTTTCCTGCATTAAGAATATATTCTGGCAGCTCATTGATCATGTCCCCTTGTTCCTTGATCATGGTTGTGACACCACTAGATTCCAATACCACTATTGCATTTGTAGTGGTAAATTGTGTCTCTGGTACCATGTCCATGTTATCTTCTGGTTGGCTAGATCTAGGATACCTCTAGGGCCACCAGCCCGGGTTTTTTGGCTTCCAAAGGCTCTCTACCACATTTAGATTTTGTCCAGAAGTTTCTATATTTTGTTCTTTTGTGCATTCATGAGTGGCTGACATCTCTTTTCTAAGTACAAGTGTGGTTGTTGTTCTACTAGGCTGACAACCTTGTAATGTCTCCTTCTGACTAGATCCAGTGTCCTACATCTGTGACTCCTCACCTGTAGCCACCAAGGCAGTGGCCAGAAGCTGCTCGTGCACTTGGTGTGAATCTGCAGAGTCTGACCAGTCCTCTTCCATACATCGTGCAAGACTGTCAGTGGACTCACTCATTGACATTGTATAAGATTCATCCATCCACGTTGTTCCGCTAAGCTTAGTATCACCTATTTCTGCAATGTACAAGGAGATCATTTTGTTATCAAAGAAAACTAGAAGACAAAAGGGTACCTGAGAGTCCCTTGGTAACTCAATCAATAATTGAGCTACCTCAAAATTGTGGTGCATTACAGTGTTTGCACCAATCTTTACCAAAGATCCCAACTTCAAGGCAATCTATTCAAAGGTGGATGCTTCCCAACCATACAAGGGGATGCCATATAACTTTATCCATGTAAGGCGTTTCGTACCAATAGACTGTGCTAAGACTTATGAATAGGGGGGTATTCTTAATAGCCAATTATTTAACCAGTTCACATCATTCTTGAGGAAATTACTGAGATCATGGCCCTCTTCCACCCAAAGAAGTACTTCTCCAGATCCTAGTAGGTTAACTTCTACATTCAGATACCCAACCTTTCATAGTGCAAGCTCTAAACCACGATAATCATCCTTCTCTTTCAGAAAGCCTATTGAACTTGATTAAAGCCAGAGTGGAGTGTCCTTAGCTAGTGTAATTTGGAGTTTGGGGCTTAAGGCAGTAACACTTCCTGTCGGTGGAGCTGGGAGTAAGGTTTGTTTCTCCTGGCTGGTTGAGGCATCTCTATTTCGTGTCGCTCCATCTCCAGTCACTCCAAACGTGGTAGCAGGAAGTGGAAAAAACTGACAGGTAGTGACCGAAAGTGGTGTCTGTGACTTCGCCTTTGGGAATCTTGCCAAATTAGCCTGTAATCTGTAAGAGCCTATCCTGATATTGTTTATTTGTGTAACAGAGTGTCTGTGCTTCCACTGGACACATAGTCCACAAAGCCAAATCTGAGGCCATTCTTGCCAATTTTGCATGCAATACGAAAATTTATGAGTTGTCCCTGTTTCTTATGAATGCTTTCAATACTCTCTGGTGGGCAACCTGAAGGAAAGTTAGTGAAGAAGTAGGTGCTCAGCTTCTTTCCATCCACACTCTTTAGCCGGTTAGGCTCACGGGGGCCAAGTTTTTCGTGGACAGGTTTGAAGATCTTTACACCCAAAGCTCTAGCATAAAACATCCCGTTACCTTCAGGGATGACTGCCTTGCCAGCTCGTGTTGCTGCCCGCCGCGTGAGTTTCTTCTAGTGGGGTGGTATGGTCCAATTGCTTGCCATGTCTAGGGAAAGAGGTAGATTAAAGGGAGGAGGTAGTTTATAGGAAGAATGGTCTCCCTGGGCACGTGAGGCATCCTCGGGGAGAAGGAATCGGACGGATTGAAACACGAGTATGTGTTATCCTTTTGGAGCGTAAACACACATGACGAAGCGGTGAGGAAACTTTTTTTCTTCTAACCTATTTTCTTGCCGGGACGCAATGATTACCCACAACACACCCATGGGTTTAGAAGAGGAAGCACCACCCAAGGAACAAAGGGTACTCCTTGAGGTTCTCATGGGCCAAATGAGACGTCTAATGGAGTCCATGCAAACTGTCAATGAGCGGTTGGGGAAAATGGAGGCTCGATTTCCTTAAGCACAACCCCAACGAGTACAAAACCATGACTAAGAAGATGACCTTGAAGGATGGTCCGAGGAGTTGGACGAGTCATACACACCCCAAGGACGTGGTGGTCTTGGTTACCAAAATAAGGGCGTGAGGCATGGCCAACCAAGAAGAAATCATGACCAACCAAGGCGTGGACGTGATCAAGATCTTGGAAATGTCAAAACTAAGATGCCCTCATTACAAGGCAAGACCGATCCTAAGCTATACTTGGAGTGGGAAATAAAGGTAGAAATTGTGTTTGGATGCCATACATATGCCAAGAGGCAAAAGGTAAAACTCATCACCATTGAGTTCACTGATTATGCCATCATTTGGTGGGATCAAATGCTAACCACTAGCAGAACATATGGCGAACCACCCGTGGATTTGGCTACAAGTCGTGCCTTGTAGCGTTCAACTTTGCCCTCCTCGTTTTGCTTCACAGTGAACACCCTCTTACATCCAACTGCCTTCTTCCCGGGTGGCAATGGAAAAAGTTTCCAAGTTTTGTTCTTTGTCAGAGTCTCAAGCTCCTCTATCATAGCCGCTTTCCATCTTGCGTCTGCCTTAGCCACCTGCCAACAACTAGGAATCGAAACACTATCCAAGGATGCAATAAAGGCTCGATGGTCAGGAAGTATATGAGAATAGGAAACAACATGAGCAATATCATGAAGATGAGCAGTATCTGGAGAAAACCTATATCTGTTTGGTGGAACCCCTGTATTGCGGCAAGTAGTCCTCCTAACTGACTGGGGAAGAATAATCTCGGGGGTAGCAGAGGAATGAGTAACATCACATGAAGGGACTGATGAAGAAGAAGGTGCCCCGTAGTCGAGGCAGGAAAAGACATTGGGCATGAGACAAGTGTATGCAACTTTGATAGACCTCTAATTCCCTCTCTCTTCCGCGTGTACACTAATGGTGACGCTAGTGGTGGCTCCCCCTGACCACTCTCATGAGCAGGAGGATGACGCCGCGTATATACTAATGGTGGCGCTAATAGTGCGCTAATATTGGCGCCGCTGGTGGCTCCCCCTGACCATTCTTCAAATTCTCCCTAGTATCCTCCTTTAGTATCAGATCAACACTAGGGAAAGGAACATCTCCAACTTGTACAATAACTGGCTCCCCCTATCAGTACTACTCTCCCCCTCTCGCCATATACCCCTCGGATCTGGCGAGTCATCAAAGAATGAAGACACTGCATTGGAGAAGTACGACTCATGTTCCCGGAACGTGACATCCATGCTTACAAACAACCTCCTTTCAACTGGATACAAACACACATATTCCTTTTGAGTAGCAGACTACCCAACAAAAACACATTTCATAGCCCTCGGATCTAACGTTCCTACCCATGGTCTGTTATCTTGTACAAAGCACATACAACTGAAGATTCACAAAGGAAGAATGTCTCCCTTTGAGCCTCTTCATATCTAAAATTGGGACCTCCATTCCAACACACGTGAGGGTATCCTTGTCCCCATGAGTACTTAGGGACATTCATAACAATCATCATACTTCGAACAACTTCAAGAAGATTAAGATTTTTCCTCTCTGCCATCCTGTTTTGCTCTAGTGTATATGGACATGTAGTTTGATGTTAGATTTCCTGCAATGACAGATACTCTGCAAATTGTTAGTTAGTATACTTTATCCCATTTTTTGACCTTAAACCTTCACTGTTGCTTCATACTGTGTCTTTAATACATCCAAACACCTCACTTTTTTTCTTCATCGGATATAGCCAGGTAACCCGAGAGTAATCATCAATGAAAGTCAAAGTATCAAAATCCATTGACTGCTGTGGTGGGACATGGTCACTATACATCCGAATGCACTAACGCTGGCGTACGAGCTCCTAGTATGTTTTTCCAACTCACAGGCATCACAAGAAAATCTATTTTTGTCAAGCTTCGTAAGCAGATGGAAATATAATTGACTCATAGTTGAGAATGAAGGATGACTCAATCGCCTATGATGAAGCAAAATTTTCTCCTTTGCACGTCTGCTCTCTCCAAATGTCTCAACCAAGGTTGAAAGAGATGAATCCAAACCCTTTCTATCCATGTACCATAAGTCGTTACGCCATGTTCCAGTCCCAAGAATCCTGCATGTCCTCTTCTCCCAGAAAATCACTTGAGGAATATCAAATAAAACAGTACAATTTAGTTGATGAACAATGACATTAATAGAGAGCATGTTTATATGAAAGGAAGGAGAATGTAACATTTTGGATAAGGTCATAGTGTTGGTACAACGCACTGTACCCTTACCAACCACTGGTTGATTTGTACCATCAGCTGTCTTAACATTTAATGGAACTGCTAGGGGAGCATACAAACTGAACTCCCTAGAAGCACCTGTCATGTGTTCAGAAGCCCCAGAATCAATGATCCAATCTGAAGATCCAGGAGAGGGAAAGGAGGCAAGGGCCTGAGCCTTATCTCCCATCCTTATTGTCTTCAACTTCCGTTCGAGGACCTCGAGGAATACTCGGTCTGTCTCATCTATTGTCGAGGTGGTGTGATAGTCTCCCTGTTCACTGCTTCTAGTACCTATTCTCCTTCCTCCATTACCATAATCTCGATGGTCAAAGCATTCTCTTCTACTCGAATCTCTATCCCGACATAGCTCCAGGCAAGACTGCATCAAGTGTCCTCCTATTTCTCCTCAATTGAAGCAACTACGAGTCTCTTGTCGTACAACATCGGGCTTTGTGGTCTTAATTTGGCCTTTTCTCTGTGTAAGCCTGTTTAAGACTTTCCAACCCGCCGGACTGAGCTTACTCAAAGACTCTAATCCCTTCTCCGCCTCATCCTCATACTGTCTTGTCATTGTTAACACAACGACTTCAACTCAATGATCCTCCAAACACCAATTTCAAGATCCACATTGAATAGCTTGTGCAAACTCTCAGCAAAAGCAAAGAGCCATCTAAAGTAATCTCTGTTTTCGGAGGAATATGACACACCAACAAGATCTAATCACCAGCAGATCTTTACATATGCATCTTCAATTGCATGTACTAGATTCCATATCCAATTGCTCCAAAACATGCCTAATTGAATTTTCCAAGTTTAGGCAAATACCCGTCTCCACACACACAAACAATCAAATTCAACCATTAAAACGCAAATATCCATCAAACGGAACACAATACAGAAATCTAATTGCACAGATGCGATGGGCGACCCAAGACAAAAATTCTGATTTTTAACCTCTCTGACGACGGCGGCGCTGACGGCTTGTGATCTACGTAAAGAATCTCTCCTCACGACGATTGCAACGGCGGTGGTTTCTGGCGATTTTGATGCCAGACGCACCCAAAAATGGCGGAATACCGCTGCAGGTCACATTTTTCGGCAATGGCGCATGATGGCCAAAAAAATTTGTGTTGAGAAGATCTCATAGAGGAGGAGATGGGCTATGTTTTGGGACCGGTGCCGGCGTCGGAGGAGCAATATGGGCGCCAAAATTGGGACAAAAGTGACGGAGATGAAATGTTTATTTAGAGTTTGAAAAACTGGCTCTGATACCAAATTATAAAATGCTAATCGAGAGAAAACTATATTTGTTATATCATCTTCTTCTAATACATCGACCTGTTTTATATACGTTTTACAATTACAAAGCATGAAAGCATATCAATGCATGCATGTATTTTGTTTGCTACTTTAATTGCTTATTTTCCTTGTATGCACGCCACTTTTAACTTTGTTGTGCAACAAAAATGTACCTTGGGAATACGTCATCTGTGTTTTGTTTAATTTATTTTGGTTGTAAGGGACAAGATTTATTGAGGAGAGGGAATACAGAAAAGAAATGATATTTTTTGGATAAATTAGGAGTAAAAATTTAAATAACATAAAATAGGAAAATATCAAGCTTTATTATTAATTTTTTATGTAAATTTACTTTTGAAATCCAAATTACTCATTTTGCTGCAAATGTGTGTGCAGAAATTTCATCAAATCGGCTAGGCGTCTTACTTTGCAGAAGAAATGGTACTGATTATAGAAATGAACTTTTTTTTTTATATTCCCAATCTGTCAATGGCTCTAAATTATGAGACTTTTGATTTTGCATAAGAAAGGGAATACGTAGAGGTAGGTACGGGCAGGCCCGCTCATAATGAGTAAACAGGCTTGAAAGTCCAACACGCACAACTTGTTTTTATTAAAATTAGCGGTGCAGGCCTAGCCCGTTTAAGTAAACGGGTAGGTCCAACACAACCCATTTTCATTACAGACCGGTCGGGGCACTCCCATTTTGGGCACGGGCCTTTCATTTTCTTATTTTTTGTTATTTATATTTTTTTTTTTTATTGCTATTATTTTTTTTGTGAAAAGTAAAGGAATCAAACTCACTACCTCCCCAAGTGATGGCCAATGCTTTATCCATCAGGCCACATGTTCCTGTTTGCAAACAAAATATATTTTTAGTATTTATGACATGGCAACGAGTGGGCGGGCAAAAACCGCGAACTCAAAAAATGAACCCACACCCGTACCGCCAGAAAAACAAATGGGCCTATCCCGCCCATTTTTCTAAAGGATACCAGCTCCGCCCATTTTTTAAACGGTCGGGATAACCCGCAGTCCATTTTTGTGGGGCCAAACGGGCATCGTTTGCCTACCTCTACTTATACAGTAACATTGGACATAACTTGTGCTTTTAAGGAAATGAATTGCACTTATAAAAAAAATATTGTAAGTTTAGGAAAAAAATATAAATTTGTAACAATATTTTTTAGACCTATTCCCCCATGAAATCTGTATCTTTGTCACTAGCTCATCCCTGTTGAGGTCTTGGTTGTTGAAATGCACCTGATTTTTGAAATTCTAATAAGTGCCAAGTAATTGCTGCCTAATGAGGGAGGGACAAATGTCTGGTAAGTGGCACCCGACAAAAGACCCATTTTTGAGGAAACACCACCAAGTTACCTCTAAAGAAAAAATGCACATACCTAAATATAAAAAAATTTAAAGACTTACAATAGTGAAAAGGGAAAAGTTCCTCGAATATTTGGTCTCGGAGAAAATGATTGAGGCAAATGCGAACAAAGTCAAGGCAATAATGCCTAATATTCAATTGGGACGAAAGCTTTCAAGAAGCCTTCGGACAATTGAAAGCATACCTCCAAGAGGTTGTAGTCCTTGTCGTACCAAAAAATGGTAAGGAATTACTCCTCTACCTATCAGTATCTGAAGGCCTAGTTAGTGCAACCTTGGTCCTCGGAGAGAAATAATCCCAATTAATGGGATATTATGTTAGTCGGATGCTACAAAATGTCGAACGACACTACACTACTATCGAGAAATGGGCATTGGCCCCATAACCACTTTTTGCAAACTCCGGCACTAATTTAAGATGTACACTATTCATGTTATTGTCAACTGACCCCTCGGATAGATATTGACAAGATCTGATGCCTTGGGAAGGCTAGTAAAATGGGCACTCAAGCTGATCCAGTACGCTTTGCTTTACAAACCTCGGAAAATAATCAAAACATAGGTAGTGGCGGACTTTGTTGTTGAAAACACCAGAGGAGAGTACGACTCTAAGGTATGGATCATGTACTCCGATGGATCCTCTATAAGTAGTCATGGAAGAGTTGGAGTCATTCTTAACAACTCTACCAGATTGTAGCACGCCTTGGCCCTCTGCTTAGAATTTCATATTACCACAGTGTGGCTTAGTACCAGGCCTTGATACAAGGAATTTGGTTAGCCCATTCCTTGGGTATACAAAGACTCATGGCACATGTCGATTCACAGTTGGTTAGAGAATATTCTCAAAGGTAACTTTGAGGCGAAGGAGCCCACATTGTTGATCTACCTCCAAAAACTCAAAGAACAAGTGAAGAAATTTGTAAATTTCTAGGCTGACCTACTTGCTCGTGTAGGATCGGTGTGGAAAAACAAAGACATGAAAACACAGGATATCCAAATCTTGTGTTGCCCGACCGTCACCCTTCCCATGATTGCCAACTTCATTGAAGAGGAGCCCGCACAAGAAACCTAGAAGATGCATCTTATAAATTTTCTCCACCATAGGATACTTCCCTTCGAGGGCAAATAGTAGTGTCACCTCATAACCCGTGCCAGCAGGTTTGCTTGGATTAACGAAGACTTGTATAAGATAACTTGGTAAAGACCATCCTTGAGATGCATCGAGGGAAAGAATGGTGAGCACGTTGTTTGACATGTACACAAGGTCACGTGCGGTGGCCACTGTGGCGGGCGATCTCTTGTCCACTGGATCGTAAGGCTGGGATATTTTTAGCCTACAATGAAGGAAGGAGCCACAAAGTACGTGAAAAGGTCCCTTATTGCCAAGCCTTTGGGAACCTGAGACATCAATCATCCATACATATGAGGAGCATTCTCATTGCCTGTTCCTTTGATTAGTGGAGAATTGACCTTTTAGGGCCCTTTCGCAAACCATCAAGTAGAAGACATTCATAATTGTAGCCTTTCAATTCTTCAGCAACTGAATAGAAGCCAAAGCTCTTGCCTATATTTACGAAGCCGACGTCATAAGATTCCTCTAGAAAAATATAGTTTTCCAATTTAGGGTCTTCCTTGTCCTGGTATCCAATAATGGCCCACAGTTCCAAGGGAAGCGGATACAGGACTGGTGCAAGGACATAAGAATAAAGCAGCACTTCACCTCTATGTACAAACCCCAGGCTATTGGACAAATAGAGTTCACCAATAGGACTATTGTTGACCAGATGAAGAAAACGTTCAAGGATAACAATAAGAGTTCAGTAGAAGAACTACCCTGGGTTCTCTGAGTTATCAGATGACTTCCCGAAAGCAATGGGGGAAACTCCTTTCACCCTTGTTTATGAATTCAAGGTTGTGACTCCCGTGAAGCTCGCAATCCATACTCTACGTGTCCAAAATTACAAGGAAGAAAGAAATAGGGAAGCATGCTACTTGGACCTCAAGATGCTCGAGGATAAGAGGGCATGAGCAAAAGACAACATCAACTAGGTATCAAGACACAACTAAGTGAGCCTATGACGAAACCGCAAGGCCCCAAAGCTTCAAAAAGGGAGACCTTGTGCTTCAAAAATGAGAGAAACACACAAAAAAAAAATCTAGGGCAAAACTGGAAAGGCCCGTACCAGGTAGCCAAGGCCATAACCAAGGGATCATGCCTGCTAAAAATAATGGAAGGAAGTACCTTCAACAGACCTTGAAATGCCAACAAACTCAAGAATTGCTATCAATGAAAGGGGTGGCTGAGATCTTACAACTCACCTTGTATCCTTGCTACATATATCTATAAGTGCTACAATTTTTGCAAGTGTTATTTGCAAGAAAAGCGACAACCGAGGAGCATCTCCCCATTCAAGTGAATCTCGTGAATGAAACATTTTAAGAAGATGTTGTCAGAGTCCCCACGAGGATTGGCATACAAACACCGTTTGAGATGACTTAAAGGTCGAGTTGAGGTAGCCTATGAGTTATCCTTGAAAAGAAGAAAAAGACGTTGAGACGCTAACACAGCTCCTTGCACAAAAAGAAAAAAAATTGGGATGCTAACACCGAGCTCCACACATGAAAAATTGGAAACCCGCACAAAGAAACCATCATATTCCTTATGTCGTGTATGAGAAGGTCTCCGTGCCCCTCATAGGAAAAGGTACAACACCCCATCGCGCTTGATGCGCTTCACGGGTTCAATAATAGGGGGCGAACTGAGCAACACCCTTTCGCGCTTGGGGAAACACTCGAGTGCAATAATAGGGGGAGGAAATGCAACACCCCTTGCGCTCGAGGTGTTTTATGAGTTCAATAACAAAGGTGAAAATGAGCAATACCCTCAAACACTCGCATTCAGTGACAAAGAGGTAGAAATATTATGAATAGTTAATAAAAAAATTTCTCATTCTAAGGGGACTGGTAAAATTTGGGAAAAGAAAAACAACAAGAGTAATGATCCTCATCGCAAGGAGAAAACCCGTTATAATAGATCGATTGTCCAAAAATAGCCCTGGATACTATTCTACTCCAGACCACAAAGTTGCGAATCATTACACAAAGGTATCTCATTTATCCCAACTGGGGGATTTTGTAGGACCAAAAATGAAACGAGCGAGTTATTCTTGTTCTTATCTCAAAAGTCATCATTTCCCAACAAAGGAGCAGAACATGAGGAATCAATAAAGTACAATATACATTTATATCAATAGGTGACAATGCTATTGAAGTAAAGGGAATATCATGAAAATCCAAAAAAATCTATACAAGAAGAATAAATTTCTACATGAGAGTCCCTATCCAACCACACATCTATTCCTTAAAAGGTCCGTGAACCAAATCTGAAGGCAAGGTCAGGTCTTCAATACACCAGAGCTCTTCAAGATTTGCGTCCCTTCTGATATCCCTTGCCACACCTTTTCTAGTTCTTCACGAAGTCGCTCCAGTAAGACCCGATCCTCCACCGAAGAAGCTAAGAACTGAAAAGGAATAATAGGTTAACACAAGGAAAGACAAGTATCATAGACAACAGAAGAAATAGTTCTTTCACCGGCTTGTGACTTCTGATAAGCAACTCTTTTAAGCTCTTCAAGATAGAAAACGCCCTCTCAGTCCCAAGAATGTTATGCCAGACCTCCTCAAAAGAACGCACACTATTCAACAGTTCATTCCCAATAGGCGACTTCCCCAGGCACCAGAGAGCCCTTCAGTATAACCTGTCAGAGTCTTTATTCGAATCCTCCAAACTCACCATCGACTTAAATTAGACAGAACAAGGGAGGCATAGCTTAGGCACGTGAAGGAAGGGTGCATGATGATCCTTCTTGCTTGGGCCACACACTTATCCCCCAAGTGATTGAAGGTGCCAGTTTCAACGGAGGTCGCCTCCCTCGAGAAATTTGTTACTTTGCTCACCTAAGGAGCTTGACCCCTTAGTAGGATTAGGAGAAAGTCCTGGTCACACTAAAAACTCCTCATCAAGATATACGTGCCACCAAAAGTGGAGACACTATAAGTCCTAAGGAAGGCTCTTAGGAAACAGTTGAAGATTTGGTTATGGACCTTCTACGCTCCCACAATGAGTAACATCAAAAAATTGGTCCGTCGGGAATGAGGAATAAATGAAAAAGAAGTTGGACATCCAACCGTAGGAAAGATGGGAAGAGAGGCGACTATTTCCATCTCAGGGGATGGGAAGGTGGACAATCATCAGCCCCGAAAAGGAGGAAGGATCAAGAGAAATAATGAAAAAAGTATGAACTGCGGG
>JAOWBN010180512.1:0-17093 GCA_028565015.1 Pinguicula moranensis
CATTTAAACACAAATTTTACATTCCCGTATATGAATCAAGAAATAATGCATTACCACTACACGGTCACTACATACAAGGAAAATGCTCATCTCCAAGAATTTGACAAAGTGGGCATGTGGGTCATCCATATGTGGTGAACATCTACTTCTTAGGTATTAAGATTGAAAATTGATCATACTAAACTCTTTAACCTTTTTCACCACCCTCGCTTTTTACTACGCCAAGGTAGTCATCGATTGAGATAGACATTATTTTTAAGCCAATTCATAAGCTCTTCATCAAGATTACACAATAGACTCTAGAGAAATAATATATATACAACAATTTTTCGAGCATTTATATACATCAAGATTAGTGATAGGCAAACATTGCGGGCTAAATGGGCCAACCCATTTAGCCTGCCAAAAAAGGGGTCTTGGGCCTGGCCCGCCCGTTATAAAATGGACGATGGCGGGTTTCAGAAGATAAATGGATGGGCTCAACCTGTCCATTTAGTTGGCGGGCCGGCCGTGAGTTCAGCTTTTGCACCCGTGGGTTGACTCGCCCGCCCATTTAGAGTTTCAGATAAATGGGCAGAACTTTTTCTAGGGATTTCTTGTTTCTACATTTCGTTTCGTTCCTCCATATTCAATTCCCCATCTCGCCGATCTATACTCTAGACTAGAGAGATCTCACATACCAGAAACTGCTAGTCCAACAAACGGCCAGATTGAGAGATCGCGCATCGATATTTTTCTATAGCCGGTGATGTATGGGATGAAATCGTGGAGACCTCTCGGGGTGCAGTAAGGGGAAAGCCTTTGCTGGGAATCCAAGCTTTAAGGCCGAAAACTGCAGGTCTTCTCCGGAACCAGAGGTTGGTTTCTGCACAAATATTGCTGACTTCTGCATGAACAGTACTATTTTCTGCTGTTCTCGTTGGAGAGTGGAGAGAGGTGTTGTATGCCAAAAATCGTGAGGAGGCTAGCCAAAAAATGCAATTGTTTGCCCGAACTGTGAGCAGCATCATTTTTTGAAGTTAAGCAGAGAAATTTGATTTTGTTCATCTCAAACAACCGAGAATAATCTTGACATTGCTCTATATTTCGATTGTAAGGGAAGAAAAAAGATTTTAGAAAAAAAAAACAGAATTTAATAAGCCTTTCGTATTGGAAATAGGAACGTTGTATTGCAGAATGGTTTAAAATCGTAACTCCCATTTTAGAAACAGGCCGGTTTTGGTTGGCTCGTTTCTAAAATGGGCCCAGCCTGGACCGCCCATTTTTTCAAAAACGGGCGGTGCGCGCCGTATTAAACAACCTGTTTAACCGTTACGGGTGGTTTGGGTAACCCGCACCGCTCGTATGCCTACCACTAATCAAGATGCTCTTTGCTTTGCTTTTGTTTGGAATAGCTAACTTGATCTATGAATGCACATAAACAAATGCCTAGCTATTCATCAAGATAGAGCACCCCCATGGCGCCCAAAATATCGGATTATGTCTAATCATGCTACAATTACTAAACACGGTTCATTTTAGACATTTAAATGCCAATTATCCCTTAACTACAACGGTTACTTAGCTCGAGCCCATTGTGTCTTACTATTTAAGCTAGAAAACTCTCCCACCCGATTTTACAACTCGACTCCCATTTATGTGCCAAACCATAGATCTAGAAAGCCTGCCGAAGAATTTTAAAAGTCTAACTGCGGTTTTTCCAATTTCTTTCGCCGTCACAGTTCGCCAGTCATCTTTCTGTGTCACATGCACTGATAACCTATTATGGGGTAAGTTTGACAGTCTTTGCATTGTTTACAGTTGGAGTTTTTGTAGCAAAGTTTAGATTTAGAGTAAGCTATGGCACCAAAGAAGTCTAGAGTAACTAAGGCTATGGAACATGTGAAATTATGAGTAGTCTGGCTAACGAATTCTTTGATTACACAGTGGGGGTACTGGAAGTAATTAAAGAGTGAGGTTTTGCATATGAAACTATGCCTAGTATCAGGAGAGTTGTTAAGGATCGGTGTTGGGCACAATTTTTGCGTACACCAGGAGAATATTCACTGAATCTGGTTTAGAAGTACTATGAGCATCTGGGTATGATGCAAGATTGTAATGTCTATGTGAGAGGTTGCCCGGTGCCCTTCAGCCCCACTTAAATTAATGTTGTGTACAATCTCATCAACCTCGTTGAGGAGAATTTTCAAAATTCAATGTAGGATATCCTGATCCAAGAGATGTAGCTCAACTGTTGGGAATTTATTAGAAGAGGTGTATATGATGCAACCTCTAGGTTTTGAATCCGATGATTCCATTAAAGTGTGCAAACTTCAAAGATCCATTGATGGGCTCAAGCAAGCATCTCAGAGTTGGAACATCAGATTTGATGAAGCAATCAAAGAGTTTGATTTCATCAAAAATCCTGATGAACCTTGTGTGTACAAAAAGGTTGACAAAGATGCAATAGTTTTCCTAGTGCTATATGTAGATGACATATTGCTCATAGGAAATGACATTCCAATGCTTCAATTAGTGAAGCTTTGGCTATCCAAGAAATTTTCTATGAAAGGCTTAGGAGAAGCAACCTATATACTGGGTATTAGGATCTATAGAGATAGATCCAGAAGGCTGCTTGGTCTATCTTAAGTAACGTACATAGACAAAGTGCTAAAGCGGTTTAGCATAGATCAGTCGAAGAAAGGGTTTCTTCCAATGAAGCACGATATACTAATGTGAATCAAATAGTACATGTTTACTTAAATGATTTCATGATGATTTTGTGTGATTTACACTCGTTTAGATAGGATCTAATGTTTTTATGACATGAATTATGCTTTGGTAGTGTTCTATGTGTAGATAATGATTATTGGATAAAATTGACGATTTTCGAGTGAGGCACAAACAGAATTTTCAGTGATTGATGTCCAAATTCAAAAACTCATAACTTGATTTAGGAGTGTCTGACATGGACTTACAATATAGTCATGAAAAGCTTGGAAAAATCACTACAACTTCCATGGAGAACACTTTTCCAGATTCGGATTATAACGGGGGCGAAATCAAGCTTGAACTTCAGCTAGCAAAACTGTCTAGTAACTATTCTGTTCTGCGCAGTCTAGGTTGATGGGCCATAAGTTGATATCTAAAGATCAGACTGGGATGTGCTATATACCAATGGAAAGAGAACAAACAACTATTCACAACTATGTAGGAAAAGCCCGCTCATAATTCGGAAATGCTAAAATTCACTTTGAAATCTGTAACACGAAACTGTCCAGGTTCAATGAATCAACAAATGCCAATGATTTTGAATTGGATCCATTAAACATGAGCCAACTTGATGATCTTATCAAAGATAGAATTTTTAAGTCTCACATATCCAAACACTTGAGGAGGAAGTTAAAGCTTAACATCAAATCCTAAAATTTAGCATTTTGATTATTATTTAGACGTTATCTTCAAATTGTATAGAAATTCTTATATTTATCACTTAGCATTGGAGGAATCCTATAAATAGGGGCCAATGTATGTAGTAGAGGGGGGAGTTGGAGCGTAGGTCGAAATTTAGGCTCCTCTCCTAGTTTTGGTTGAGTTCTTCATGTTGGAAAGTTCACACGATTTCGTAATGTTTTGAGGAAAAATTCAGATAAATTCTTTCTTCACTTCTTTTGATCCAAAGATGGCATTCTCTTTCAGAGTTCTCATGGAGCGATTATCGATGATGCAAGGCTAAGAATGTATTTACTCCTAAGATGGAGTAGAGTAGTTGTATCACACAGTGTTTGAATTTTATGTTCTTTGCAATTTGGATTTTATGCTACATATTCTATACTAATGTTCGATCTTCAACTTGCAGGTTTTGTACGCATCAAAACATGCTTATTCAAGTCCAAGACTGATTGCCTCTTTAGCTACAGAATTGGGAGCATATTTAGTCTAGAAACTCTTGAATCCTTCTTTGAAAAAAGGAGTTCTTAGGGGTGAATTTTGGTGTTTATGTGCTTAGAAGTTATATTAAAATTTATAACGCATCTTGTTAGAATTTTAGTATAACGAGGATGAATTTATATGCTATGTGTTCAGCATGCTATACATTTATAGTTCTAATTACATGTTCAGTGTGTTAGAGTGAAAAACCAATACTTTCCTATTAGCTTAAATTCAAACTAGAAACTGTAATTTGATCTTGTGCGTTTTAGCCACCCAAAACATGTAAGGAGTAATTTTTTCTCATTAAATTTTCACAAAAACTGTGTGCTTTTTCTTTCCGTAGTTTAACTTAATTCTATAACTCTTTTTATTTCCTATTTGGTCACTACACATCTCAATTATCTTCTTATAATTTTTTGCATATTATTAGGGTTGACGAGTTTATGTGCTAAGAGTCTAATTTGCCGCTCTGTGGTTCGACCCTTTTATTGCTATAATTGACGTCGTTCTCTTGCGGTTTATGGTGATTTTATGATATTTTAGCTTGTTTTGTGATTATTTGTGCATTGATTATATATCCTAAAATTCGCAACAACTATATTCCCCAATAATTGCTCATCTTTCACATTAGCCAATCGGACTATAGAGGCATAAAATGATCCTTCTAGACTTATTTCTTTTTTTTTTCAAGTTTGTAGTGCATCTCTTCTAGAGTCTTCTGGAGATTCGTCACGGTGGAGCTTTCTAGATAATTCATCTGGATAGGCCAAGCCATCTTGGGTTTTACATAATTAATATCACAAACACCCCTCCCAAGCTAAGCGTAGGACTACCACGTGAAGCTTGAACCAAAATAATAAAAATAAGACAAGAAAAGAAAAAGAGAAAGAAAATGGTTGTTAAACCATGAAAGAAATAGAAAGTGGAGGGAATGAAGTAAAAGAGAGAGAGAGAGAGGAGCCTCATGCCACCGTCGCTTGAGCTGCACGGCGAGGTATCTGATTAAATTTTAAACAAATAACTAAAAAAAGAAAACCTCATGTCATCGTCACTTCAGCAAACCGGCATGGGATTAATTAAATACAAGGAATTCAAATAGTGAAATAAATATGACTTTTATTATCCAATAAAAGGTGGCGCGAGCCCAGCTGCAGAAGGGATCCGGCCCATTTTCCATCAAGGGAGATAAACTGCAAGGAAATTTGTTGGACAAGTCTATAAAAGCCCAATGTAATAACCCAATCGAAGAACTAGGGTGAGACAACACTGAAATCCGCCGCTTTTCTCCCATCATCGGCTCTCCTTTCTTCATGACATTTACTTCTTCTTTTCCTTCACTCAGGTTCATCCATTCTCCGTTAGATACGTGTCCTTGGCCACGACATACTCTTTTCTCTCATAGTAACATCAGGGTGAAGGGTTGTCGAGTCTTTCCAATTTTTTCAGAGATTGTTCATGTGGTGCGGCATGAGGTACAACAACAAAAGAGATTTTATTCACGACAATTTCTGGCTTGTCGAAGTCTTCAGCTGACCCCACCTTTTCTTCTTCTCCTTGTTTTTTTGTAAGAAAGAAACAACATTAAATCCGTAAAGAACACGAGAGTATGTTGTTCATTTGCTTTTGGTGGTCCCATTGAGAGAAGTTGGTGCCATTAAGAGGAAAATTGTTTGGAGGCAAGTGGCGATTGGATAGAGAATCATGATTAAAGATGGTCTTTGGACCGAAAAATTTCATCTGGGAAGTCATGTGAGCAAGAGGCGACTCCAGAGAACCATATAAAGGTCTAACTTGGGTCATCTGTGGGGACTGATATCATGGTGATGAAGATTAGACAAAGAGTGATAGGTTGAGAAAAATAAGAAGGGACCATAGTAGAAGGAAGGATCGACTGTATTAGGAATTATTGTAGAAGAGAAGATGAACAAATTACCGGGATCGATTGAGGCTTCAATCCCTTGATGCTCCAATACCATGAAAGTTTTATTCAAGCCAAGGAGGCTTAGGAATTTTTAAGAAGAATTCCATGGATGATGAGAGGATACAAGATTTTCTACTCTTCAACACACATGCATTACATCATCAATTACATGTTTATATAGGCATAAAACAATCCTTCTAGACTTTTTTTCTTTATCTTCACGTTGTAGTGCATCTTTTCTAAAGTCTTCAGGAGATTCTTCTCGGTGGAGCTTTCTAGATAATTACTCCGGATGGGCCAAGCCATTTTGGGCTTTATATAATTAATAGGACAACGACGTGAAGCTTGAACCAAATAATAAAAATAAGACAAGAAAAGAAAAAGAGAAAGAAAATTGTTGTTAAACCATGAAAGAAAAAGAAAGGGGAGGGAATGAAGTAAGAGAGAGAGAGAGAGAAAGAGGTGCCTCATGCCGCCGTCGCTTTAGCTGCCCAGCGAGGTATCTGATTAAATTTTAAATAAATATCTAAAAAAAGAAAACATCATGCCATCGTCACTTCAGCAAACCAGTGAGGGATTCATTAAATACAAGGAATTCAAATAGTGAAATAGATATGATTTTTTTGTCCAATAAAAAGGTGGCGCGAGCCCAGCTGTAGAAGGGATCCGACCCATTTTCCATCAAGGTAGATAAACTGCATGGAAATTTGTTGGACAAGTCTATAAAAGCCCAATGTAATGACCCAATCCAAGAACTAGGGCGAGACAATAGTGAAATCCGCCGCTTTTCTCCCATCATCGGCTCTCCTTTCTTCTTGACATTTACTTCTTCTTTGCCTTCACTTAGGTTCATCCATTCTGCGTTAGATATGTATCCTTGGCCACGGCATACTCTTTTCTCTCACAGTAACGTCAGGATGAAGGGTTGTCAGATCTTTCCAGATTTTTCAGAGATTGTTCATGTGGTGCGGCGTGAGGTACAGTAGCAAAAAAAGATTTATTCATGGCAATTTCTGGCTTGTCTAAGTTTTCGGCTGACCCCACCCTTTCTTTTTCTTTTGTAAGAAAGAAACAACAGTAAATCCGTAAAGAACACGATAGTAGATTGTTAATTGAAGTTGAAATATTTGCTTTTAGTGGGCCCATTGAGAGCAGTTGGTGCCATTAAGAGGAAAATTGTTTGGAGGGAAGTGGCGATTGGCTAGAAATTCGTGATTAAAGATGGTCTCTTGACCCAAAACTTCCATCTGGGAAGTCATGTGAGCAAGTGGCGACTCCAGAGAACCATATAAAGGTCTAAATTGGGTCATATGTGGGGATTGATATCATGGTGATGAAGATTAGACAAAGAGTGATAGGTTGATAGGAATAAGAAGGGACCATAGTAGAAGGAAGGATCAACTGTATTAGGGATTATTGTAGAAAAGAATATCAACAAATTACCAGGATCGATTGACGCTTCAAGCCCTTGGATGCTCCAACACCATGAAAGTTTTATTCAAGCCAAGGAGGTTTAGGAATTTTCAAGATGAATTCCATGGATGATGAGAGGATACAAGAATTTCTACTCTTCAACACGCCTGCATTACATCATCAAATTACATGTTTACATAGGCATAAAACGATCCTTCTTTACTTATTTCTTTATCTTCATGTTTGCAGTGCATCTCTTCTAGAGTCTTTAGGAGATTCGCCACGGTGGAGCTTTCTAGATAATTCATCTGGATGGGCTCATGGATGGGCCAAGCCATCTTGGGCTTTATATAATTAGTATCAATAACACCCCCCGCAAGCTAAGTATTGGACAACCCCGTGAAGCTTGAACCAAAATAATAAAAATAAGAAAAGAAAAGAAAAAGAGAAAGAAAATGGTTGTTAAACCATGAAAGAAAGAGAAAAGGGAGGGAATGAAATAAAAGAGAGAGAGAAAGAGGAGCCTCATGCCGTCGTCGCTTCAGCTGCCGACGAAGTATCTGATTAAATTTTAAAAAAATAACTGAAAAAAGAAAACCTCATGCCACCGTCATTTCAGCAAACCGGTGAGGGATTAATTAAATACGAGGAATTCAAATAGTTAAATAAATATGATTTTTATTATCCAATAAAAAGATGGCGCGATCCCAGGTGCAGAAGGGATTCAGCCCCTTTTCCATCAAGGGAGATCAACTGTAAGGAAATTTGTTGGCCCAATCTATAAACGCCCAATGTAATGACCGAATCCAAGAACTAGGGTGAGACAACACTGAAATCCGCCTCTTTTCTCCCATCGTCACTCTCCTTTCTTCTTGACATTTACTTCTTCTTTGCCTTCACTTAGGTTCATCCTTTCCTCGTTTGATCCGTATCCTTGGCTTTTTTCTCACTTCGCATTTTTCTTCTTATTCTTTGTTCTACATTTGAGCTTTCGACAAAAAAGAATGGAGTTTTTCTTCTTATTATTTGTTCTACCAGATACAAGCATTGAATGATCTGTATGTGAACTCATGCAATGAAAGATACCACTTGCTCATGGAATTTGGATGACCTCAGAGGAGGTCTTCGAACAACTCTCGGGACTGCCAAGTGGCAGGTTATTAGCCTATACACAGGTATATCTAATTGAGCTTAATTTGGAGTAGACATTTCAAAGGTTAATTTATCCAAAGTTCACTAGTGATTTTTCATATTCATTAGCTATTTATAATGATGCTAATGTTGTATTGTATTCCTGTACTGATATATAACTGGACGTGACTGGGGCAATTGTACGAATTCAAGCGTGTTGTTATATCAAGGTATCCCAACAGTAATTCCGTTGAAGATGCCAAATATAGGCACCAGGACTTCATAGTTTCTATCGAAGATCATATAACAAAAGTTGAAGGCTCTTTGAACGAATCAATAACATCACAAGGCAAGCCACTATTGCCTTGGGTCCCGTTGGATGAGGGTAAAGGAATGAGATGGTTATGTTTCTCTCAGGATCATCACCATCTTCATATAAGACCTCATGTAATGTTAATGGTAAGTGTAGATCTAATTAGAACAAATTTAGTAGTTAAACAAAATATGAACGATCATACCTTCAATGCAGAAGCATATAGAAGCATAATGTCTCACCTGGTTATATCATGAACACAAAGCAGGAATCTATTAGAGTCTAAATGTAATCCACGTACTCAGATTTGCGCTTTCACAGATGATAAGGTAGCAATTCAAGATAATTTGTATTTATGTTTCTGGGTGTCAACACATGAGAGTAAGAAAAGTGGAGTGAGTCAATAGACGTACTGGATGCCTTATTTATCGGGAGGGATTAAAGTTTGGTAAATATTGTATAATTACATAACTTACCCTAAACCTATTTAGGGTAGTAGAATCCCACCCTAATTAGAATTCTTAATATTAGGTAAATCAACAAATAATTACCTTAATTAATTCTATTAGACTTATTTATATATTTGGTCTAATAGCTCCCACTCGGCTACATAAACATATTACAAAATACAAATTTCGTAATCTCCCGATGCATTACACGAAAAATGAGTAGTGCAACCATAAAGTAACTAGTACTGTCATATTAAGTCATCATCTATCTAACATGACACTTTCAAAATTACGATACCCAAATCTTCTTCACATCACTGATAGTTACGTATTCCTTTAAGCTATATAATATTTGGTTACCTACTTAATGTAACCACTATGGCAAATATGGTGAAGCGAGATAGATTGTTTCTTAGACACTAATGATCATCTGTATCAACTCAACTGCTTTTTTAGCATGGTCTGCTGGACTATATAGATCCTAGCCCTTATATTACATACTAAAGTAGCATCATCAAACCTCAACTTCAAGCCATATTATAAGTCAAAGAGTTGCATCTAAGTGGACAAATATATGATCGTGTCCTCACAAAATAACAACTAGGGGATTCTTTTGATAAATACACTTAGTATTTATCCTCTACATTCATTTTAGACCTACTGAAATGATTGCCCGAACATTTATCAGTCTCATCCTTCATGTTACACAAGCATAAAGGCGATTTCCCGTGTGATAGAGCCAATCATTATGCTTTTCGTTAGATTTATTGTGCCTTATTAATTGATTGCATACACAAGAGTATTGCTCAAATGAAAGAAAACGTCGATTTCATTTCATAGTCAATTGTTACCAAAGTATGTCCTTAGCATTTACAAGATTTGATCGAACCCAACCTAATCCTAAACTCAGGACATGAGCTCTAAACACGTCTGTAGGAATGAGTTTGGTCATTGAATCAGTGATCATCTTATCGTAGGAATATACTTGATATTTATTTTCACTTTGTTGACAGCGTCTCGAACAAAGTGGTAGCGTCTCTGGAGTGCCTCTTGCAAGGCTATGCTGTACACGACATATTTTGCTTCCATGGTTGTTAAAGCAATGCAGTCTTGCTTCGTACTACATAAGGATATAGCTCCTCCACCCGGGATGAAGGCATATCCAGAGGTTTACTTGGACTCGTCCAGGTTGCCTCCCCAATCAGCATCCATGAACTTTTTAGATGCAGGTCTCCCCCTTGATAACATAGGACTAGATCGATCGTTCCAAGAATATAACAAAAGAACCCCTTGATTGTTTGCCAATGAGTAGGTCCCATGTTGCTTTGGAAACGGCTCACAAACCCAACCACAAAGCAGATGTCCGAACATGTACATAACATGGCGTACGTCAAACTCCCTATAGCACTTGCATAGAGAATATTGCTCATTTCTTCCTTTTCTTTATCTGTTTTTGGGCATTGATTTATGCTTAATGCCAGACCCTTATCAAAAGGGGTGTCTGATGCAAATCATATAAACCTATTTATTCCCTAAGATTTTACACTTGTTGATAATTATAAATGACTCATTTTGGTAATTTTTATTGAAAAATGACATGATTTTCACTTCAGTTGTTTTATGAATTTTTAGGAAAATTCATTGAAGAAAAAAAAAGATTTTGGGCCGCTTTCATTTCACCAACTCTAGAATGCATAAGGAAAATTGGGTGTAGCATTCAAAATAGACAAAAATGTTGATTGGCCCAGTAAAAAGAAAAAAATTATCTGAAGCCTTCAGTGGAGAAAAGAGAGCAAGGAGGATTTTGAAAGGAAAGGAAATTGACAAAAAGAAAAAAAAAAGGTGAAGAGGGATGGACGACAGAAAAGTGGGGAAGAAAGTCAAGAAAAAAACAAAAAGAGAAAAGTGGCGACCAAAAAAAAAAGGGAGGAGGTGTTAGACGCAACGGAAAGGTGAAGAAGAAAAGCGCTACAAGAGGAGAATTCTGAAAATACAAAGAGGATTAAAAATCTAAAGAAGAAAAGGTTGTGCAGGAGGAGAAAATTTTGAAAAAAATAAGTAGCTGAAAAATCCAGCAGCAAGAAGAAAAAAATTAGGCGGATGAATCGAGGGAAAATACAAAAATCGGACTTTTGATTTGGAAGCTTTCATCACCTAGAGATTGTGAATTAAAGATAGGAATGGATTTCTTATTTAAGGGAGTTTTCTGAATTCTTGAGTTTTAATTATATTTTCATTGTTTAAATTTATGTAGTGTTGTTCCAAATTAAATATGCATAGCTAATTTATTGTTATACTCTTAAGTTGACAGATGGGTGACTGATTTTTTGTAAATGAATTTGAGTTTCATGCATTGGGTTATTTGTGATTAGTCTATGACAAGTTTAGATTAGTAAATGCATGTGGTTTATTTTGACCGAATAAATTATGTAAAAAATACAATATTGGTTAACTCTTTATTGTCATATTATGCGATAATTGTCCAACAGAAGTTGAAATCTATGCTTAGACATAAGGTAGGTAAAAGTGGATTTCTTGCACTTAATTGTTAATATGAATACGCACTTAAATGAGTTTCCTGTTTACTTTAACATTAAGTGTAGGAACATGCAGTTGGGTTAGTTGAAACTTGGCTAGGTATAACTCGACAAAGGGAGTTAACCAACAGTTTTAAGAGTACTAGACATATAAAACTAGAGCGTAAAAGTATCATCCGTAATCAGTTTAACCTTGGCATGCAAACTTGTATAAATTGAGGTAATTGAAGTCATCCTAGTCATACATAGGAGTATTCCCCAAATCTCTGTCTATCTTCTCGTGATTTCAAGTGCTTAAAATTTCATGGGTAGTTAAGTTATTTTGCAATTCTTTGTTTGTATTAATATCTTTTTATATTAAAAATTCAAAAACAAGTCTTATCTTTTTATGTTCATTTGTGTGTATTGTGTGCATAATAGTTTAGGTAGTCATGCTTGAATCAACTCTTAATACCAAACACTCCCTACGGGATTCGACCTTATTTTTCACTCACACAACTACACCCATATGCTTGCGGTAAAGTGAGTATTTTTAGGTAATTTAACTTGGTTTTGTGCTTAAATTCATTGTACCTACAAAACCCATCAAGATTTTGGCGTCGTTCCGGGGAGTGACACGATTGTTTTTATAGTTACTAGAAAGTGTGATTTTAGTTTGTTTTTTTTCGATTCGTTTTACAGGGAGTGTATGCACACACGATCTCAAGGGCCACCAAAAATTGGATTGCTTAAAGACACAAAAAATTACCAAGAGGTAAGGAATTAGAAAGGGCAGTGACACAAAGTATCCTAGTGGTTTTTGACAATCCCTTATGCATTCTTACAATGAAAGGTAACTTAGTTGATAATTAGCAGCAGAATGATCTGAACAATCAACAACAGATTGGTCCAAACAACCAACAAGCAGGCAATAATGTGCCCTGTGTGCCTGCACCAGGTCCCGCACACAGGCCAAGAGTATTTGAGGACTTATTTGAGCCAAGGTTCGATCAGATGCAACAATTTGGAATTGTGAATGATGAGGGCTTTCAAATTCCTCTGTGTCTAATCAACCTCATTCAAAATGGGGTAATTTTTAAGGGATATGAGCATGAGGATCCTAATGCTCACATAAAGACTTTTCTCACTCTTAGCAACATGTATAGACCAAAAGATGTGTCACAGGATACTGTGCGGAAAATTCTTTTTCTATTTTCCTTGTGAGGATAGGCACAATCTTGGTTTGACTCAATAACGGGTTTTAACTTGGAATCCTTTGAGGAAATCTGAAGAAAGTTTCCGTTCAAGTACTTCCCACCCACAAATGTAGAGAAGCTTTGTATGGAAGTCTTGCAGTTCTAGCAATTTCTAGACGAAGTATTTTTAGAAACATGGTTGAGGTTCCAAGAGTTGTTGAGGAAGTGTCCAAACCATTGCTAAGAAAATGGAAGAGATTTGGAAGTATTCTTAAAGGGATTGGTGAATGCATGTGCTAGAGGAACTCTGAACGACAAATCCATGGATGAAGTGAGAGACATATTCACTAAGTTGGCTAAGAATCAGTACTCATGGCCCCATGAGAGAAGATTGCCACCCAAGAAACAAAACATGGGAGGAGGAGCTATTGATGTAGATCGTCTCACCAGTCTTGAGGCACAGATCGAGAAATTTGCCAGAGGTTTCAACAACTTCCAGCTCAATATAAGGGGTAAAGGAGTTTTGAGCTGTAGAGTTTGCCAAGGGGATCATACTGATCAGTGTCATCTAATCAAGGAATCAATCAATTACATCAATGATCGATGTCCCAATTTGAACCAGGGTACATACTTTAATCAAACCGATAACTGGAGAGCCTCGGTGGGAGATGAAGAGATGGAAATCAAGGCAATTATCCCGAGGGAGAATCATCAAACAAATGGAGGCCAAACATCAATCTCCACCCGGTTTTGGAGAGACAAGGCAAGAAGAGAAAAAACCCTCATTTGAAGAGAACGTGATGAAGTACATGAGTAAGGTGGATGCCACCTTGAGCAGACTTTATGAGAGGGACAAAGATTATTAGCAAAGGTTTGGTCACATTGAAGCAAACATGAGAAATTTAAAGATGCAAGTTAGGCAAATCGCCCAATCGATTCACCAAAGACAACAAAGCTCACTACCAAGTGATACCGTTCCTAATCCAAAAGGGAAAGATTATAAGGCACTAACTCTGAGAAGTGGAAAGCAAGTGGGTTTGGATGATAAAGAAAAAAATGCAGAATACCAATACCCTAAAAAGGAAGATGATGACTTGGTTTTAGACAAAGTTGAGAATGTACCAAAGCAAGGAAACGAGAAGAAGGAAGAGACTGAGAAAGTACCTCCTCATGTGGTGCGTGAGTATGTTCCACCATCGCCTTTCCCTTAAAGAGGTCGTAAAAAGATCAGCAAGGAACATGACTTCAAATGATGCTTGGAAATATTTTGCAAGATTAATGTAAATATTCCCTTAGTGGAATTGATTACAAATATTCCCATGTATTCCAAGTTCATCAAAGACATTGTGACAAATAAAGAGAAGATTCAGAAAGAGGGGATTGTGGCACTTAGTATGAATTGCAGCTACCTTATTCAAGGTAGTATTCCAGTCAAGGTGAGGAATCGAGGGAGTTGCACCATTCTATGTTAAATTGGGAGACGATACTTTCCCAGAGCATTGTTAGATCAAGGATCTGGGATTAGCCTGATGCTACTTACTACCGCCAAGTCTTTAGGGTTGGAAAAGAATATAGAGCCAATCAACATTACCCTACAACTAGCAAATCATTCGGTTGTCAAGAAGCCTACTAGGATCATTGAAGATGTGTTTGTGAAAGTAGGAAAATTCGTCCTCTCACTGGATTTTATTGTCCATGACATAGAAGAAAATGCTAAAATTCTCATTCTAATTGGGAGACCATTTTTGGCCACAAGAGATGTTCACCTTAGTGTCAAGAACAATACAATTACTTTTAATGTAAATGGTGAGGAATGGACCTTCAATGTTGTCAAAGCAATGAGACGCCCCGGGGAAGTAAAGTCTTGTTTTGCTTTGGATGTCTTAGACAAATGTATCCTGGAAGAATCTGACTACAAATCCTCTATTGAAGATGATAAAGGTTTTGATCAAGTTGACTCATCAATTTCCCAAGAAGTTGATAACATGGTTGAAGGTTGTCACTTGGATGAATCTATTCTGGGAATTACCAATGGAGTTGTGGAGACCATTAATAGAAGTTCATCAGTCGACCATATCAGAAATGAAAACTTGAGACCCTCCATCATGGTTTCACTTGAGATAGAGTTAAAGCCACTACCTGCAAATCTGAAGCTTACCTTTTTGCGAGCGAACAAGACATTACCCATGGTTATCTCATCTTCATTTGAGCCTGAGCAAGAGGAGAGACTCTTAGATTTACTGAGAAAGCACAAGCTAGCGATTGGCTGGACAATTGCCAACATCAAAGGCATGAGTCCATCAGTCTGCATGCACAAAATCTTGTTAGAAGTGTTCCATTGAGGAATGCAGTCTTTACATCCATTTGGAATAGCTCAAGATCCAAATGAACAACCAAGGCCAGAAGTAAGCGAATATAAGCAATTCTCACCGCAAGAGAAAATGTCTCTTCATAGTAAATACCCTCAATTTGGCTAAAACCTTTTGCCATGAGTCGGGCTTTGAACTTATCGATTGATCCATCAGCACCATATTTTACATTGAATACCCACTTGCATACAATTGGTTTTCGGCGATGTGCTCAACGAGTTCCCAGAACTCGTTTGTTTGCATCGAGTCCATTTTATCCCTCATGACACTTAGCCACTTTTCTCTATCAGGTGAGTCTATCACCTCGTTATAAGAGGTGAACTCTTCTACTTCCATGGGCTCTTCTACTTCCAAAGAAGTGCAAAATAATACATTTTCCTCGATCTGAAAGTATTGTCAAGCTATTCTTTCGCGTTCAATCATTCGGATAATAGGATCTTCTACTTGCCTAGTTGGGGGTCTGCTCCCACTAGCCCTTGGGCTTGTGGGGCTTACTATGTAATGTTTTACTAGCGGAATGTAAACGTGGAGTTGAAAACTTATTCTTATATAAGCAACAACACACCAATGGAACAAAATTCGAAATTAAACAATTAAAAGGAAAAGATTATGCAACACAACAAAAAGCTTTACGAAATAAAAGGATGGAAAAGAATGAAGATAGAAGAAGCGTATTATGCTGTAGAAACCCAGTCAAACATGGAACTTCAACCCCTAGCCAACTACTACGTTACAAACGAAGTTAAACCAAAGGTTCAATCAAACACCTAGCCGGGGATCTATTCTATGATAAATACAAGTATTACAAAATCAACCCCCACATGTACTCTAAGATCCATGAAACTTTTCTTCATAATAGGAATTCAATAAACAAAAAATCTCCCCAAAGCTCATAATGAAATTAACGTAAAAAAATATGTCTTCAAAAGAGGCGTAATCTGCCTTTAAATAGGGTACAATTTTAATGGTTCTAGAATTCTAATCCCTAGACTATATTTGAACCCTACTAATTTAAGTCCTAACAAAATTGGATCTTATCTAAGTAAGAAGCCAATCCTAACTTAATTCCTAAAAGTAGGAAATTACCTAATTACATAAAAATTCAAAATTTTCACCAACTAATAGACTAATTTAATTAAAAGACATATTAAGAAAAATGAACATCCTTCTTGGCAACTTCTAGTAGGTACTGTTATCTCCCACTCGGGCAACATCTCATATGTTTGATTTGATCTCCATAAGTCACGTGCAAACTTCAAGTTTGAGAATGGTATGTTCTGAAAATAATTACTCATCATCGGATTGTTAGAATTTGCTCCTTTTGTCAGCATATGTCTTGAAATGTCCTCTGTCACTGGGTAAAATTTCAGTTTGATCCGTACATGTTAAGACCTCCGATCGCCAACAAAACTAAGACTGTGCAATGGTGTGAATAGCATATCATGATTGAACAAAAGAAGTCTGTTCCAAAATTCATATCGCACGATCGGACCATTCAAATCCAATCCTAATTGAACAAACAGACGCCCAATGATCCTTCGACTCCAGTTAAATTTGTAGATCGATCCAACCATGTTTGTGTTAGTTTAATGTGACCTAGAGCATTGTGCCCTCGTTAGTTTCATGTATACTGGATGGTTTGATAAGAATCATTTTGTTCCTTAAGTTTAGATATGTAATTATGGATCATTTGGGTTGATGACTCAAATTGTAAAACTCCATAATTTTATATAAAATCTAAATTAGGCTCTAGTCGAAAAAGTCATTATCAAGGGAACAACTAGATGACTAAATCAACTAGCATGTGGATTAATGCATGATCACGTTTTACAGATCATTGATACGGAGGTATCTGTTTAATCGCATGAAATAT
>JAOWBN010180523.1:0-17093 GCA_028565015.1 Pinguicula moranensis
TCAATTATTTTTTCACACGCTGTAAATATTTTTGTGTTTATGAAATTCGGGTTACCGACACCCCCCCCCCCCAAAAAAAACAATCGCGAGGTCATAGACTCATATCCTACAAGTCACATATCTAGCTGGAACACCACCTTATGTTTTGGCGGGAAATGAGATAAACCCTAGGTGCATATGAAGTAAGGGATGGATAAGTCTACCCTTACTTATGTGAAAATTTCTACCCGATAGCTTCTTTTGGAAGCTAATGAATTGTCACAACAAAAAGGCAAGACTTGATCCATTCAAGATCTCTTGGAAGGAGCGACGGGTTGGAGCTCAACAAGAATGAGAGTTTGGACCAAAAAAGGAGAAGACACTAGAGAATTCTTGAGAAGACAAAGGGAGGAGCGCTGGCAACTCCATTATTCAACCAAAGGGAGTTTCTTGAACTATGAACTCCATACTTGTTTGTCTTCGTGAAACTCGTGCATCGAAAATGAGATAAATCCATATTATAAGCGTAATGTAGACCTTTGTGTATTTTCAAAGTTGTTTTGAACGTTTAGTTGTTAGATAAGATGTTGAAGTATTTTGATTTCATTTCACTTCATTATTAACTAGCACATACTTGAAAATCATGTGTTAGTACATAGGGTTCGTCAAGATTCAAGAGATGAGAACCTATAGTGAAACTAACACCAATTACCACGAACACAAGATTCAATAGATATGTGTTCAAGATTAAAGCATTTTATGAGGTCGCACAAGATTCGAAAGATGAGTGCGGACTCACTAAGAGAATGTGTTAGCAATTTTTAGTATGCTTCTACACGAGATTCAAAAAATGAGTGCTTACAATACCTCATAAGAAGAGCTACTAGTATAGGAAAAGTAAGATTTGAAGACAAAAATCAGGTGGGTATATAAGCTTCAAAACTAACAAACAAAATAAGAAACTAACTACCTGAAATGCATTAAGGGACGAAACTATTGTCTAGGATCTTTCTCCAATAGAAGGTATCCCTTAATTTGTACCGAGAAAACTGAAAATACCAAAAAGAGTCCTTTGCATGGATACATTTATATCGTTATTTTTATTGTAGTAATTAATGCCATCAGTTATTCATTCAAGTTGCATTCGAGCTAATTAAACTTGGCGCTTATTGTTTACAATCCTCGTGGTTTGATACTCGTTTACATCATTTTAGTACATGTTCAACTTTGTGCACTTGCAAATAGCTCAACAAGTTTTTGGCATGATTGTCGGGGATTGATTACTTTTGATAATATCACAGTTAGTGAGTTCGTAGTTAGATTAGACTTTGTTTTATTGTTTTCGTTACTTTACTTTTAGTTCTCTTATATGTTCAGGTTGTACATGACCCCCTCTGAATGCAAGAATTCAGATTCGCGAACCGGAGACTGAAAGAGATTTTAGAGCACAAGGGAGAGCTCAAAGAGAGGCAAGAAGAAATCAACGAATTATGGAAAACATGGGTGAAGTAGTTGATATGCCAAACGAGGATGACAAACCTATTGACAATTTTACTCTTCCTCAAGCTCATGAGGACGCCCCATCTATCTGAGGTCCTATCATCTAAGCCAATAATTTTGAGCTAAAGTCAGCCGCAATCAAGTTGTTACAATAACAGTCTACATATGAAGGATCATCAATTGAGGATCCAAACTCTCATGTGCATGCATTTGTTGAAGTATTCTAGATTAAATCAAGAAGCCATCAATCTTAGACTTTTCCCATTTTCCCTCAGAGACAAAGCAAGGAGATGGCTCAAATCACTGCCATCAAATTCTATTCTCCCCTGGGATGATTTAAGGAAACAGTTTCTAACATGATTCTTCCTACCATCCAAAACTGCAAGGATGCTGAGTGAGATCACCTCATTTAGGCAGCGCAATATGAAGACACTATATGAAGTTTGAGAAAGATTCATGGATCTACTGAGAAGCTGCCCAAATCATGGACTGCCGCATTGGAGGCAAATTCAAGCACTCTACAATGTTTTGGAGACTACAACTTGAAAGGGAAATAGATGTTGCAGCCAATGTTACTTTTATGAAGAAATCCTACAATGAGGCTTACACTCTGCTTCAAGCCATGACCCACAATTGTTACCGTTGGCCAAATGGAAGAGAAGCCAAAGAAAGATAGCTTGACAGTACAAAGTGCACAAAGTTGATGCGCTCGCTACCACAATGCATGCTATGAATGCATTAATTGAGAGTTGGATGTCTCAAAGCCCACCCCCTAAAGCCATGAGGATGGTACAACAATCATCGTGTGAAATCTGTGGTGGAAGACATCCTTCAAAACTTTGCTCAGACAGGACCTCAGTTAACAACGTTCTTGTGGAACAACTCAACTATGTTAGCAACCAACAGAAATACCCAAACAGTTTTGAGAGCAACAATTTTAACCCTAGCAAGAATGATCACCACAATTTTTTCTGGAGTAATAATCAGCATGTCTTGAAAGCTCACACCACAGAATTATTCCCATTTTTTTTTGTCTCAATTGCAAAAACTAACTTATTAGAGGCCTAAGAATGATGAGATGATAACACAGTTATCTGTAGCCACCAAGAGAAACACTGATCTTGTAACATAGCTAGTCGTTGCCTCAAGCAATTTTATGCAAGAGACCCGAGATAACTTCAAAGATCAAGCTGCAGCTAAAAGGAACTTGAAATATCAAGTTGGCCAGTTGGCCAGTTGGCAAAACGACTATGTGAGAGACCACCAAGTGTTCTTCCTAGCACAAGAGAGGTAAATCCCAAAGAGCAATGCTGAACATAAACCACAAATCCCTTTTTCTCAAAGGCTGAAACAAGGAAAGATGGACAAATAGTTTCAGAAGTTTCTTGAAGTCTTCAAAAAACTTCACATCAATAATCCCTTTGCTGAAGCCGTGGAGCAGATGCCTTCTATGTCAAATTCATAAAGCACATATTGTCAAACAAGCGTATTTTTTTAAGATTCCTATTCCTTTCTCTACTGGAACTCTACTTTTGATAGAGCATTGTGTTATCTTACTACAAGGTTTAACTTGATGCCTTCTTTTAATTTTTCAGAAACTTGGAATAGGAAAAGCTAACCAATGACCATATCCCTACTTTTGGTAGACAAATCTATAAAACATCCAAGAGGAATCATTGAGGATGTCTTGATAAAAGTTGACAAATACATCTTCCAGCAAATTGTGTGATTCTGGATATGGAGGAGGAGCCTGATATCCCCATTATGTTAGGGAGACCATTTTTAGCCATTGGAGGAGCATTGATAGATGTCAGAAAAAAGTGAGTGAACATTGCAGGTACAGGGTGAAGAGGAAAAATTCAAAGTGTGTCAAGCCATGGAGTTTCCCAAACTTATGAGAATTTCTCTAGCATTTAGGCCGTGGATACCAAAACAATTGCAATCACATAAAATATCCCATGAGAGAATTCCTTTGAGAAAACAATAACCCATAAGAATAATCTTAGTCAGTCAGTATCGACAATAAAATCAAGTCAAGAACCATGGTATGCGGACTTTGTAAATTTCTTGGTTTGCAAAGTCATGCTACCAGGATTGACGCATCAACAAAGGACATGGTTTGTCTCTCAGGTAAAGCACTTGCTATCGGATGAGCCTATACTATACAAATTATGCTCGGATCAGTTTATCCAAAGATGCATCCTGGAAGAAGAAATGAACTCTATCCTAACTCAGAAGAGTGTGGTGGTCATTTCGGTGGGAATCGTACAACAGCCAGAGTGTTACAGTGTGGTTTCTATTAGTCATCTTTGTTTAGAATGTGACCGATGCCAACAAATAGGGCAAATCACAAAGAAGAGTGTGATACCATTACAATCAATTCTTGAAGAGGAACTCTTTGATGTAGGGGGAATTCACTTCATAGGACCGTTTCCACCTTCTTTTGGGCAAAAATATATTCTCATGGTGATTGGCTATGTATATAAATTGGTTGCAGCTATCGCTACTCCTACCAATGATGCATCAGCTGTCTTGAAATTTCATCAAAAATATATTTTCACATGCTTTGGAATACCCCAATGCATCCTCAAAGTTGTGGAACGAGAAGCACATTGTCAGGAAAAGTTTCTACCCAGGGTAGAAAGTATTGCTCTTCAACTCATCCCCCACTTATTCCCAGGAAAATTAAACTCTAGGTGGTCGGGGTTGTTTGATGTCGCTCAAATATCTCCACATGGAGAGGTCGAGATTTCTCACCCTGAAAATGGGGCATTTAAGGTGAATGGTCAGATATTGAAGCCATATCTTAATGATGGCAATATGCACAACACCGCTATCATCCATCTGAAGGACTAAGGGAAATGGACATCAAGCTAGTCATGGTGAAGAAGCATTTCTTGGGAGGCAACCAAAGCCATTTTGATATAGAATAGGGATACCCTCCACGCTCTCTCCCATATAGGAATTACACTTCATGTTTCTTTTTAATAAATTTTGAGCCTCAAGTTTGGGGAGGGTGTAGGCTTATTCTTGTTCGATATTTAGTCTTCTACTGACAATTTCAATATTTTTCTTTCTTTTACCTACATGTTGTACTTACTTTAAGTAGTCATCCAGATGATGAAAATGTTGATTTTCATGTGCTCTATGATGCAGATCAAAATAGAAGATGAGAGTTAGCGAGATGGGGAGCGCGGCAAAATATTTGAACAAAGCCATGAGTCTGACTATTCAGAGACAAATCATTGCTCTCCAAAAGAAACTCAAAAAAACTTAGCATTTTTATGACCCTATCCGCGACTTCCTTAAATTGGGCTGACGAGTCAATCACTGTGAAATTAGACTGATGGGATGCAAATCATGCCAATTACATTATAAATCCCATTTGAATGAAACCCTAAACACCCATATAAAAGCCAAACATTTCTTATTCCCTCTCAAACCCAATCACTCGCACTCACCACAAGATCATTGAACAAACATAGCAGTTGTTGTGTAGCCGAGCAACCGACCAATCTACCTCAGTCTTGTGCGCCATCATCTATGGTAAGTGTAGCTACCCCGAACACCTTTTATCTAGGATAAGTCAAGTAAAATCTGAGTTGCTAAAATAAAATGCTTAAAATGGCACGGATAACAAAAGTTGAACCTCAAGGTAAATTTAAGGGGATGAAAGCCCAAATTTTTTACAATTCCACGGTGGGAGTGTTAGATGTGACTAAGGAAAGTGGGATGTCTACGGGGGTTTTAGCTAATCTTTGCCTTGCGGTGAGCAATAAGGTGTGGAAAAAAATCCTTAGTATCCCAGGAAGTATTCGGTAAATTTGGTGTATGAGTACTAAGCAAATCTGATTATGGCTGACAGAGGAAAAGTCTTGGTTTGTGGCTGTCTTATACACTTTAGCCCGGAAACAACAAACGAGATATATGGACTGTCAAACATAGAGGGGGATGAGTGTTCCTGATTTCTTGAACATGGTCCAAATCTGAAGGATGTGGCTAGATTTTAATGTTCCCCAGTCAGGAAGGAAGTGGCTAAATTTTTATGCCTTTGCATTAACACTTTAATGTTATGTATATGATTGTAGCAACCTTACTATTTGATTATTTGCTTGCTTTATTTATGGCATTCCAAATAGTAAGGCTTAATGTTGTTAACTTAGAGTGTATCATGAAGCATAGGAAATAGAGATGAACACAACAACTAGGAAGAGTTTTTGAATTCTCTCTGTGCAACATCCCGTCGATGAATAGTTCCTTCTTCTTCACTAACATGCGGCCACTCAATCTGACTGCAACAATATTCTCCATCGGCTACTGATTATTGTAGAACTCCACCCTCTCTTCTAAGGGCTACCCGCTCTAGGGAGGACACATACTACATAGTGAAACAAGAGACATCAAACCATAATAGTAGGCCACAGAATAATGACAACCCCTTGGAGAATACCACCTCAGCAGGAACGAAGACTACAACGTGCAACAATCAAGGCTGGTAAGATGGTTTTTCAAGTCCCTGGTTACAACTCAGTTGGAATTTACAGGGAGGCAGTTACAATCTACCAAATTCCAGTGCCTGTGCATTAGAGACTCGGCCCACGAACAACTGTGCAGATGAACAAAGGACAACACACAAGAACCTTGAGAGAAAATCACAACTTCTTCTTCACCAATTTTCTAGCTAACTGCTCTAAAGAAAGACTTGAGAGCATCTTCCGTAAACAAGGTAAGGTCAGAGAGCTGTTAGTAGCCAGGAAATTGAGCAAGCCCATTTGGATTTGTGGAATTTGAGAATGTTAATGATCTGCATATGCTCTTAATTCAGCTAAATAACATATGGTTGGGATTATATAGGTTACAAGCTAATTGTGCAGAGTTTAAAAATAATCAGACATGGTCGGTCAATCATCATTTGAGGCCACGAACTCAGGCATGGATCCGTATAGTGGGAGAAGGACATAAAATTGTTGCGAGAACTATATTGGAAAAAAACACTGAGTTGATGGAACAAAAAAACTATGGGGCCTCATGTTGCAACACTAAGGGTGATCGAGTCAATAAGCATGAGGATAAACTAGTGTTGCATGCATCAGTAAAAGACAATCTTTGGCTAGCTGGTAGTTATGTATGTAAGATGAAAATTAAGGATCTGTGACGTAGCCTTTAGCTTGCCTTGAAAACGGCTGGATACTTATTAGTTAATCTAAGTCCAATGGGGGCTGGCTATATCTTACTCTGGGAAAACGAGAAGAGTGATCTAGTTAATCTTCTAAATAAAGACCGTGCATGGCTCAATAACTGGATCACTTGTGTATCACGTTGGTCTCCAACAAAGGGTTACAATGATGGGTCCAAAAGGTTATGTTGGATTAAGGTGTATGGACTGCCAATACAAGTGTGGAATGATGAGACATTTAGAGTTGTCGGTTCTCAGTTTGGTGTGTTTGAGAAAATAGATGAGGATACCAAAAATATAACTTATATGGATGTTGCATTAATGTTATTGGAGGTGAACAGAAAGGAACTGATAAACCAAAGATTGGCAATCGAGATCGATAAAAAGATATGTTCCCTACTCATAGTGGAGGTAGTAGATTCACACAACCGAGTAAATTGGCAGGAGGAAGAATTTGAAACAGATTACTTAGAATCAAACACCACCAATGAGATCAGTAAGGGAACCACAAACGGGTCTAAGGATGAATATGTGAATGTTTTAAATGAACAATTCACAAGTGCTTGAATGGAAGAAGTGAACAGACAAATATCTGAAAACCTACAGGAAGTGGAACCTCACTCACTGAAAATGTTGGAATGAAGCCAACTCAACTTGATTTGTGGCCAACTGTGCAAAGTAACAAATAGGAAGTACAAATCGAGGTTGTGCCAGAAACTCAGGCATACCCTGAACAAGTAAAAGGATGGTCTGTGTTAAGTCAGTTAAATGAGTGTGGAGGAACACAAGAGGAATAGGTGCTACATACAACTAAAGATGTGCAATTAAAAACTTCTACTGGTGTAGAGATTGATAAACAGGAAATGGACAAACTAGCACAAAAGGCTCCAAACTAGCACAGAAGGCTCCAAACTAGCATGCATATAGGGAGGATCAATCAATAAACAACTGTCTGGAAAATGAAGGTAGTATAAAAGAAACAAAAGATCTGCATGTTTTGGGAGGACAAGACAAAATAATCACTAATAATAACAAAGAGGATGGGCACAGTTAGAGGAACCTGGAAGTGACCAAGGATTCAGATCAAGAAGTAAATAAGATTGAGTTTCCTCCCCTGTGCACTATAAAGCATTAGGAAGGCACACCTATTCAAAGGAAGAAAGCCTCAATATGTAGGGGTGGTGGACCTAAAACTAGAAACAAGACTCATAAGGAGATAGATCTTGAGAGGGTAAAAAATATAGCAGTTCTTGATTACTAGTTTGATCAACTAGTTATCAACTTTGGTTCTAGGGAGATGGAGGATTTAGTGATCAATGCACAAACTCAGGAACAAACTATCAATCAACAAGTGAAGGAAGTCACAAAATGATGAATATAGGACACAAATTAAGAATATCATATGAATCTGACGTTGAATGTTGCAAAAAATCTTCTCATGGATCTCAATAAGAAGAAAGAGGCAGGAGGTAAAAGAGATCTCCCATCAAGTTCTCATCGAACATCAGAGGAATTAACTTCCCATGAAACTTGTCACATACAATGTAAGAGGACTTGGGGGAGCTGAAAGAAAGAGAAGTGTAAAAAATCATATTTTCAATCATAAACCAGATTATATTAGTTTGCAAGAAACTAAAATGGAACAAATTGATCAGAAGTTTTGCACCTTGTTATGGTATGATTTAGAATTTGATTTGGTGTATAAAGATTCAGAGAGACAGTCAGGGGGATCATTATGCATCTGAAACTGTAGAAATTCAAAAGACAATGCATAATGTCAGGACCGTGCTTCTTAGGAGTCAAAGGACACTGGTACAACAAAGATGAGGTATCAAACATGATAAATGTGTATGGTCTAAGTAGTCTGCGTGAAAACAAGAACAATGGAGAGAACTGATAGCAGAATATGAAGGAAAGAAAGATGAAAAGTGGTGTCTCATGGGAGACTTTAATGCCATACTACACAAAAATGAGACGAAAGGAACTGCACCACAATACAGTGAGCAGGATATCAGACTATTCAACAAATTTGTTAGTTTGATTTGATTACAAGATTTAAGGATGACAAGAAGAAGATTCGCATGGTATCTAAGATCTCTTGAGGTCATGAACATGATAGACAAGTTTTTAGTTAATGAAAAGTGGCTAGGATAGGGCATGGCTTGGATCCAAGTTGGATTAGACAAAGATGAATCAGATCACTGTCTAGTTATCTTGAATTACAAGATACAAAATTGGGGACCTAAGCCTTTGAAAGTGTTAGATATTTGGCTTCAAATGAAGGACTATAAATGTGCTAGTTGAGAACATTATAGTCCTGATCAGAGAACTCATAGAGTCTGCTTCTGCTTTGGTTTTGATCAATGGAAGTCCCACAAAGGAGTTCTATCCCACACGTGGTCTAAGGCAAGGTCATCCTATATCACCCTTACTGTTTACCATAGCAGCACAATAGTAGTCCAACTTGACTAGCACAATCACAGGTCTGAATTTATTTTAGGCAGTGAAGGTGTGAAGGCAGAACATAACTATCTCTCACTTACTGTTTGCGAATGACACAGTTTTGTTTGGTAAAGGATCGTGGAAGACAGTAAAAACATGGAAAGCCATTCCCAAAAACTTTGAATTACTATCAAGACTTCGGATTAACTACCATAAAACTCATCTAATAGGACTCAATATCCCACAGCATCAACTGGAAGAAATGTCGGTATATGGGATGCATAATTGGAGATATACCATTCAAATACTTAGGTATTCCAGTTGGTACGAATTTGGGAAGAACACTCACATGGAAACCACTAATTGAGAAATGTGACAAGAGGTTGGAAGATTGGAAATACACGCATATTTCAATGGGAGGAAAATTGATGATGTTAAACTCTGTGATCACTACCATCTCATTTTTTTCAGCCTCTATAAGTCCCCAAATACTATCGAAGATCGTATCATTCCAATTTCATGAAAAAAAAAAATTCACCCTCGAATTTTGACATTGCGATTGACTTTCTCCAATATATCATAAGGACCATCCTTATAAATAATGCTCAAAATAGGACACAAATTCATTGCAAACTTGGAAGGTGGTTCATTTTCAGAATATATTCTTCCAAGTTTGAACCAGAAATCACACTCGCAACGACCACTAGTGAACTATCAAGGTCAGATGTTCCTCTGAAAGGTTCCAGTCCAATATCGTCCTGATGACATTGCATTTAAGCACGTCATTGGTCCTTGTACAAATCGATCAAGCTTATCTTATTTGGATAACTCTGCTTGAAAAATAGACCTTGGACTTTTTCCCTTGTTTTCCTCAAGTGAAGATTCAATTGTAGGCAGCTGCAATGCAGTTGGAGAACTCAAATCTTTTTTCTAGTTTCTCAACAAGAAATGAAACATCTTGTGAAACAACTTCCTCTTTTCTTGAATAGGACAACTCGATGTTTACAATTTTGTCAGTCACCACTAGGCTAGGGCATTCGAGTTGGTAATGGGGAAGGAACTCTATTCTGTACTAACAAATGATGCAGTACAATGACTATGGCAGACAGGTATCCTCGCCTGTATATAGTTGCAAAGGATAAAGAAGCTACAATTGGAAAGCCAGGTAAATGGGAGGAGGACAGATGGATATGGGAATGGACGTATAGAAGAAATCTGAGGGAAAAGGAGCCTACTGACTACCACAACATATTAACATTCCTGCAGGATTTGTCTCCTTCAGCTCAAAGACCAGACAAATACCATTTTACAGGGAACTTTAAGGTTTATATGCTGTAAAAGAAGCTTACAAGAAAATATGCTCTTACACTCAACCTACTTCCACTTATATGGAAGGGTACCTTTTACAACTGGTCTAGAATTAATTTGTCCCCCCCAAAAAATTAGTGTCTTCACGTGGAAGTTGCTGCAGAATTTTTTTCCTACTAAAGCAGTCTTGCAGATAAGGATAATTATTCAAAAAGATTTGGATTTAAGTTGTACTTTCTGCCACAAATGCAGATGAAACCACTGAACATCTATTTGAGCCGTGTGTATTGGTAGCCAAGGTGTGGGTTAAATTACAAGAATGGTTAGATATTAGCAATGCCATGATAGTGTAAGGTATAGCACAAGGCATGTCCCTGCAGGACTTCACCAATATAAAACCTATTTGTGCAAGTAGGGAAGCTTGTACCTCTATGTAGTTAACCACTGCTTGGACAATCTAGAAAAGCATAAACAGGCTCCACTTCATAGCTGCTGACGTTAACCCATCTCAACTGCTAAACCGAGTTCAATGCCTAACATGACAATGGATTAAAGTTTGAGAGGGATGCATTTGTTTCCTTACTTTTTGGCAGATTGGTTGTTAAATCCCCTAATTTGTATGGATTTTTAAATATGGTTTTTTTGACTGCAAGTACAATTCATAGGGGCAAAAACACAACTGAAATAAGCTTCTTTACTGACTTATTTTCACATCTAATGCAGTTGGATGATCGCACTACAGTAGCCTTTGGACCTCCATGATGTGCAGGAAATGTACCCCACTTAAATCACTGAAACTATAAGGAGGTTAATCTTAATCACTTCTGAATTGCAGGCAAAATGTGCTACTTATCATGTCAAAAATAGATTATGGACATCTCACCATTTATAATGGGAAGTTGTAAGACACGATTCATGCTTTTTTACTAGATTTAATATCCCATCCCTTCTTGTTGGTATTTGGTAGGAAAGGGTTAACATAACTATGGATAACCAATTTGAGACATGGTTCAAGTGCCTCCTCCAATACATAATCCTATGTTAAGGAATTTTTAATTATAATTTCACTTCATGGTTGTACAGGTTAGGAGGTTGAACTGGGACAGTGGCTGCTCTTTACAAATCAGATTGAAACATTGACATGAGGAATAATAAGAGACATACTATTGCAACGAGGAACAAATGAAGTGGCAAAAAATCATAGGCCTACGATGCCTATAAGGTAAATAGGCCGAGCCTTGCTATCTACTACAGTAAAGACAGTCTGTTGGCAACCTGCACAGTTGATGGTTGGAGATCAATGCTTAAAACATCCTCTAAGTCATTGTTTAAAGGACGTTTTCAGCAATCTCATCGACCCATGCTATAAGATACACAGGCAGAGCTGGGACTTTAGCAAGGTAATGACACCTGTAGTAATTTATATGGTAGCCTGCATAGCTGAGAGTCAAATGATCAATTTTGCTCATCTCATAAGTCTTCCTTATCCATGATTTGTTATGAAGATCAGATTGAAACATTGATATGAGGCATACTAAGAGACAAGCTATTGCAATGAGTAACAAGAGAAGTGACGAAAAATTGCAGGGCTACTATGCTTTAAGGTAAACAGGACGAGCCTTGCTATAGACTATAGTAAAGACACCTAGAGTCATTTGACGTCCTACATAGTTGATGGTTGGAGATCAATACTTTAAATATCCTCTAAGTCTTTGCTTAAAGAAAGTTTTCAACAATCTCATCGACCTATGTTATCAGGTATATAGGCAGAGCTGGGTCTTTAGCAAGGTAATGACACCTGTAGTCATTTATATGGCAGCTTGCATAGCTGAAAGTCAAAGGATCCATTTTGCTCAACTCCTGAGTCTTCATTATCCATTATTTGCTATGAAGGAACCATGTAATATGCGAGTAGCACTTGATGTGTATAGTGGGTTTTTAGATTCAGATTCTAAACTATAGTTTTATTTTTTTTTATCTTTTATTGTTTTATATTTTGTAACTTTTACCCCTGGTAAGAAACTGTAAATACATTTTATTCAATGATTTTTTTGGCTTAGCCTAGCCAAAAAAATAAAAAAATAAAAGTCAATTATTTTGCGCCAATCTAATGGATTTGATGGAGCGTATTACCTATACCATGACTTATGAAGATTAATGTAGGAAGGGGGCAAAGGGTGACAGTTTAACTAGCATCGAAAATCATCTTTAAATTGGATGGTTTGGTGTTTTGATGGACCTTGCGGAGGAACCCTTAGGTTTTTGGGTCATGGCCAACGAGTAGGATGTAAACAACGGTGCCATCAGCACCAAGGCCATCCCAACTTCCGTCCTAGGCTTTGCTCCAAGAATAAGGTACCGGGACCCACGCTCGGCCCGCGTTACATTATAGGGGAAGATTAGCAAAGCGGGAAAAGACAGAACAAAATTCTGATGCCTCCGCTCTTCAATTCGAGTGGTTAATAATGCACGTAAGTATGATGCTATTCCATTCCTAGGTGGGTGGGTTAGAGTGCTGAGCGCGCTGGAGAATTTGCTATCGAAATGGAATCCTCAATAAATGTCTTAGTAGAAGAGATGATTTCTTGAAACTTAGGTTTATTACTTTTTAAACAAGTCCCCTTCATTTGTCTTATAATAGACTGATTGAATCTATCTTTCTACAAGAAGCCTACGAGATTCATTGGACCTCTGTCACTCCATCCCCCTAGGGGCAGAGAGCCCATGGCTGTCGTCAGCACGTGCCGTAAGGTGTTGGGTTATGTCCCGCAACGAGCGCAAAGTGAAATGAACAGGATTCCAATTTTACGTCTTAACTTAAATGAAATGAGTGAACTCGAATCGGCATGCCCCACTATTGGCTTTTAGGTATGTAACGGGCTATTATCCCATGGATCGGTCAGACTGGACCCCTTATGATATACCTGCTAGAACTTCTATAATTTGGAGAGAAATCTGGAAACTATGTTGCTCTGTTGTTCCAGAATTGTACGTGAGACTTTCATCTCATACGGCTCCTCGACGTTCCATTTCAATCATTAAAAAACTCAAGGAAAGACTAAGACCAATAACCATAACCGTCAGAATCTTTTTGAAGGCCCTGGTGTTTTTTTTTTAAGTTCAATATTTGTTCGAAGTTAGGCTTTAGCCAGTATGAAACGTTCTTAATGTTAATTTAGTACCCTCAGAGACTGAGATGAGTGCCAAAGAGTTAGAATTAGCTGCTTCTGCCCTCAGCCCAAATACCGAATCTTTTTATTTTTCTCACATTGGAATACGTAATATCATAATAATGCCACTCTACAAAACCGTACATGAGATTTTCACCTCATACGGCTCTTCGTTCAATTCTGACAATTCACGATTCAAATTTGTATATAAAAAAACTGAAAATAAGGACCCTATTGAGTAAGGTTCTGTACTACGACTATTCTCCTATTCGAGAAGATGGGCAAATTAAAATAGAAAAACTCACATTGGGTTTAGGGCGTTTTGTCCCCTATCTCTCAATAGAACGGAACATGATATATGTTGTGGTGTTTTACCCGCCTAAGAGAAGAATCGAGTTCAGCGGTTATGGCATAAGCCAAAGCTAGATCACCATAGCCAAAACCAAATCCAGAACAGAAATAACTTGGGAGAAGAAGAGTTGTTCTACATATATCTATGGTGAACCGATGTTGCTTAAGGATTTACTTCATATTCATCTAAAGAGACAACCCATTCCCAATGTTTTTTCTAAGGAGTTATATAGGCCCACTCAACTTCTCTTTTCTTTGTCCAACCTGATGCCTGAACTTTGAGGCGCTCGGCTGCAGCGAGTGCGGAAGAAAAAGTAAGAGCTTCAACCAAAAAAGAAGCATGGGCTCATGAACGCACACCCTTGTCCAATTTGATTTGATGGAGAGGTAAACCTGTGGCACTCTTTTGTATTTCCATTGGCGATTAGGAATAGATGGACTCTCGATAGGACCCTTTTATTTTTATTGAATTATTGCTTAACAAAAAAACTTAATGTGTATCACAAAGAGATGTAATGATGAGATCACTCTAATTACGTTATCAATTCTAAACATCCCTAACCATATCATTACTGAGATAAGGTATTACTAATACGGATAAGTTAGCATGTTCTAAGCCAATTCCTTGTGAAGGAAATAGTTGACCTCATCAACTGTAGTCTAGAGACACTTAAGCTAGGACATGTATGCTTGTAGTTGACAAGTACAACGGATTAACTCACATAGAGATCACCATTTTGTCAATGGTTGATACTTTAAGGAATAGTAGGTGTAAGTAATCCTTAAACTTGAGGTCAACATAATGATCTTGCGTATGGATGTAACTCTTTGATTCTATTCGGAGTTACACCGTAAATGGGTAACATCACTCCTAAAATGTTAGGAGAAGATCTCCCCATGGCCACTTGTAAGAAGTCATGGAAACCTTTGAAAAACACGAGTTTAATTAGAAAGAAGTTTCTAACTAGTACTCATGATCATGACTTCCGTTACAAGAAATCTTATGTATATTAATGAGGATGACAAATAACCTCAATATACAAGATTAGTGATATGAACTAGGTGAAAGGATATTAATTACACGAGAATTAGTTCTTGAAAGAGTAATCTCCTTTCATGACTATTGTCAATGCTTGGGTGCAATGAAATTTTGCTAGAGATCACACACGGTCTATGAATTTGAATTAGGGATCAATGAATTACAAGTGTGTAATTCATTAACAATAATTTGATGATGTTAATTCAATGTCCATTACCAAATTATTTGGAACCTATAGGGTCACACATATTAACATCAAATTCTTGAGGGGTCAATTTATAATTAAGGTAAAGTATAGAAGTCAAAATGAAGTTTATGAAAACTCAAGGACTTGTTTATAATTATGGGCCACAAACATCTTAAACATAAGTTTGTGGGATGTATGTTATATACATCAAAACTCCATTAGTTAGTTATGACTAATATATGAATATATATATATATATATAGAGAGAGAGAGAGAGAGAGGTTAGTGAAAAATTCCTACAACTCATGTATATATATATACTTGTTATATGTTTTCCTCCAGTTAGATTACATGCAAAGGTTGTCTGACCAATGACATTACATGCAGTGGTGTAATAATATACAAAGAGTTGTGTACATTAGTTGTATGGTGTGATTCTACAAAACCACTACACCTAAACATGAGTTGTCCAAAGTTCAAACACATATACGGCTAGGATCAAATGTTGATCAACTCTAGGACATGTGTTTGCATCTTAAACTCATAGAAACCTCTATAAATACCACAATACATCATATATGAATGATTTATGCATTTAAGTCTTAATAGAAGAAACAAAAGGGTTATCTCTCTACTTTCTCTCTCTACCAGAAAGCATAAAGAAACGGATAAAAAATCTTATTTCATGCAATTTTTTCTCTCATCTTTTTAGACTTTAAATGTGGAGCTAGTACTCAAAAAACACACATATAAGTTACACAAGAGGTTGTATAGCTCTCAAGGGTTTGGGTGGCTTGGACTATCATAGAGGGTGGATATTTGGACACCTTGAAGAGGAGACTACTTTCATGATCTTTAAGATGAAATCTTATTGATGTTTAAGTCGCATAAATTAGCAAGGTCCATGGGAAGGGAATTCTTCTTTTTCTTCTTTTTCTTCTTCTTCTTGATAAGCTTTAGAATTTTGCTTGAGGACAAGCAAAGTTTTAAGTTTGGGGATGTGATAAGTGGATTTTGTACCAAATTATAACTAACTTTTATGGTTAGATCTTACAAATACTCAACAGATAAAAGTGCATTCATACCTCTTTTCTCTTGTTTTGCCAGATTTCAATGAATTAGTCTCACAAAGGTGGAAATAGAGGATGATTGACAACAATCACAAAGTCATGGCCCAAAATCCTACAGGCCACAACTCCATCCGGAACACCATCTCATATTTAGGTGGGAAAAGACACAAACCCTAAGTGCACATAAAAGAATGGATGAACAAATCTACCCTTACTTCGAATGGTGTCATGCGATACAAGAAGTGTATGATGCATTTGTTGCGAACTCTACTCGGTCTCTTTATCCACGACCATGAGTGCATAATGTTATTTGCGACAAGTGAGTTTATAAAATTAAACAGAAATCCTGGATCTATTAAGAGATGCAAGGCTCAATTAGTAGCTTGGTGGGTTTGAGAAAAAATAGGGGATTGACATTAATGAAACATTTAACTATGTGATACAAAATGCATCTATTAGAGTGCTTATCTGTTTGTCTCTGCAATTTAATTGTACCGTACTTCAACTAGATACTTCAAATGCCTTCTTGAATGGAGTTCCGGTTGAAGAGGTCTACATGGATCAACCTCATGGATATCTCCCGTGAATATCTGGAGCATGTATGCAAACTCCACAAGGTCCTTTATGGACTCAAACACGCACCTCGAACATGGTATCTACATCTCTCCACATGTCTGATTGAGTATGGTTTTCATTGCTCAAAAGTTGATACTTCACTATTTGTTTATCATTCATCTGAGGTTCATATTTTTGTACTCATATATGTTGACTATATACGTATCACTTGTACACAACGCTCAATTATTGCATTTCTTATTGCATACCTGATTATTGAGTTCAAGCTCTAAGATGTGGGCGGGCTGGGCTTCTT
>JAOWBN010180534.1:0-29531 GCA_028565015.1 Pinguicula moranensis
AACACCACTTCATAATTACAGACCCTACTCCATCAACTCAAAATTAAAGAACACAGTAGAGGTCCCTGCACAAGAAGTAACAGGCTAAGAAAATTCAGATCAAATAATATATTAGATCAGGTATAGTCTAGAATGATCTTGCCAGCTTCATCAGTATCTTGTAGACTCTAGAATGATCTCAAAGGTTGTAAACGTTATAAATACAGAAACAATGTAATGAAGATGTATGTAGATTCTATGAAAACTACTCTCTTATTCACAACCTTCACACAAGTAAAACTCCATTTTTTTGCACGGTGTCATCAAGATTGATATGCAAAACCGATTGGGTTTTTTTCTTCAATAATATATAGTTTCCACATGTTCTTATAGGCAAGGAAGCAAAGTCACAAATGACTTGGAAGATTTGTCAAAGATTACTTTCTTTATTTTAGGGATTATGTCTTTGACAAATCTTCTCAATCTCTATACTAGTCTAACACCAACTTCACATCCCCATCAATAATCACACGAAACAAAACTTCTCTCCTCCATTTCATCAAAAACATCCCCAGCTTCCCATACATGTCAACCAAGGCAGTTGCTACATACATGTTCGGCATAAACGCATACCATACCACATAAACATGTAACCCCATTCATTCAGGGTAGTTATGAGATTCGTGACGAGGTTTATGTTGGTTTCGAGTACGTTCCGAAACATGAATGCGTGTACCTGAAGAAGGGTCCGCCTGGATTGAAATCCCCTTTGGAGAAGAGGGAGAGGCATTTTAACTCTATTGGCCTCCATAGCCATGAAGACTGGAGCCCTATTTCAGCCATTCGTGTGCTCCTTTCAGTTGTTCCCCCCAGACAAAAAAAAACGATTAACTTGGCAAGCAAAAATGCTCATTCATCTTGGCTTAAAACAAATAAAATTTGATAACAAGGCCTTCCTCAACAATTCAAAAGGCCACTTGGCCCATTGTATTGACATGTCTAATTCCTTATCCTACCTATCTTTGTTTTAACCAGCAAATATCAATATTTGAACCTTTAACCTCTACAACACATACTACACACTACATATTTCTCCTTCTAAAATCACTACATCCCAACTCCAATGCCATCCAAGTCTCCAATTAATAATTTAAAAATTATTATATTTATATTTAACACAACAATAATATTAAAAGACTCGAATACGACTAAAGATAATTAGAATGGTACTTGATACAATATTTACAACCCCGAATAATTGTCATCAATTGCTAATGAAAATTACAACACATTTAAAGAGAGTCAAATGACGCCCCATGAAATTTTACATAAATGTGTGTGATTAAATCACGTTGCATAAATGTGTTCGACTAAATAGTGAAAATGATGGCCAAGGTCCGGGCAATGGAGATGGAGAGATCAGTTGTGATTACGTTTCATCTTTAGGTATAAATCTTGAAGATTATCGTTGATCTTGTTCGATGTTGTCTTAATTAATTTCTCATGTTCTTTTTAATGTTATTGTTTTTCATTTTGTTGTGGTTTATTGAATTTGTAATATTTTTCATTATTGTATTTTATTTATTTACAAGCTATTTGCATGTAATGCCCGAAGCCACCCACTTAGGTCAACAAGACGGTTGACCGGACTAAGAAAATTAGGGTCCAAAGGTTCGAGACCCAAATCAAAAAGAAGCCGGACCAAGTCCATCAAGAGCCCATTTATGAATTTTTCCTCCTTAACAAGCTATTTGCATGTCATGCAAGAATAAGTGAGGGCCAAGTTTACTTAGCTTCCAACACCACTCCACTTGGAGGCCAATCATTCTTTGGGGGCAAGCCATAGGGGTTAAGAATTTTTGGCCTATAAATAGATAATAATAATAATAATAATAATAATAATAATAATAATAATAATAATAATAATAATAATAACAACTCACTTGCGGGATTCATTTGAACTACAAGTTTCGGCATTGAATAAAATTGCTATTTTCTTTCTATTTTAAACTTTCATTTCCATATATAAATAATATTAATATGTGAGATTCTTTAAATTTAGTTACCTGATTTTTGTTGTCGGATCAGGTGACTCATGATCGGGCCCAAGAAATTAGGGCACAAAGGTTCGAGGCTAAAATTTAGAAGAACTATCCCAAGCCCATCAAAGAGCCCATTTATGAAAATTTTCCTCCTTTACAAGTTATTTGCAACTTGCAAGTTGTCCAAGAAGATGTGAGGCCCAAGTCTACTTAGCTTCCAAGACCACTACTTGGGGGTCAAGAATATTTGGCCTACAAATAGATGATTTTTTAAACCTCACTTGGGGGATTAAGTTTAACAACAAACTTCTGCGTTGAATAAAATGCTACTTTCTCTCTCCTTTATTGATATATTTTCACCAACACAACTTACTCAATATATTTTCAACTATTTAAGACTCACATTCTCACAAGCCCAACCATTAAAATTGATAATGAACTTGTGAGCCTATTGATAGGCCATATAAAAATTAATAAAGGAGTTATGGGTCTATGATGCTTATTGTTCTGGTACAAGCCCACATTATCCAAGCAATGAGAACTGGCTGTGACCTCTAGTCGATTTTTTTTTTGTTCCCTCTAATCTAGAATGCATTAAAATCTTTGAAATGTGAGAAAAAAGTCTGGTCGTTTCAGCTAAATTAGCAACAACTCTTGGCGTTGGAATCCAAATAGAGTAATTTAAAATTCTAAGGAAACTACACTTAAAGGCTTACCAATTATATAATAGATGCCAATTGTTTAATATCAAAGTGTTGCCATCGAAATTCGAAAGATGAATCATGCGCAGAAAAGTAAAGGAACACATGTCGAAAAATCAACTTAAAGCTAGACGTCGTTGGCTGTTTACAGGTTGCGGCTTCCATCAAATGCTAGCGCCTATAAGATATGCCAAGTATATGGAGCACGACCCGAAGAACAAAGGTCGCAACCTATGCACACGATTATTATCTTTTATTCAGTCCCTGATCAAGAATGCAAGAAAAAAATCTAATATGGTAAGAAAATAGTTTGGCCGCTCCCACTAAATCAGCTATAACTCTCTGCATTGCATGCCAAATTGAGTGATATAAAATTATTAGGAATCTAGACTTATAAGGCTTTCCAAAGATATATCGCATGCCATCTAGTTCGTCATGGATTATTTTTTTTGTAAGCCAAATTCATTGATAAAAATATGTACAGAATTTACAAAAAATAAGTAGAAAAGCTCGTTGGTACTCTAGCATAGTTGGAGCCTAAGCACTTATTCGATTTGGAAACTGCCAATCTAGCCATCACTTCATACTCCTTATCATGTATAGCTAAGGGTGATCTAGTACACGGCTCACCTAGCGTCAGAGTAGATCACGAAGTAACTCAACATTCAGATCATTGTCGTCATCCGCTCTTCATCGAAACCTAATGTTCTGACTGTCAACTTATCAATTCCCCTTTTCGGAGATATTGGTACACAACTTGATTAGGTTTGGCGAGCTATCCCTATAATGAAATGATAGGTTGTAATCCGATCAAACTGTATAACAGTACCAAACCACCACAAGCACTTAACTAGCAACTAAAGCTAGTGATCATAGAGGATTTGATCATCTAGCCTTATCTTGGTAGCTATGCCCTGCAGCAGAGGTGTCATATCTTGTAGAAGATCTAGGAGCAGTTGTTGCTCTTCCTGACTGTCTTGACAAAGAAACTTGAATCCACTCCCTTGACATAGTTGGCAGCCGAGATGACTGAACTAGTGCATCCTCCTTGGAATTTGCCTCCTCTTGATATTGCATCTTCTTGGAATGGACTAGAGACTAGGTTGACATGTACCCTAAGTGCTTCTTGGAAGTCCTGATAGCCTCCCATAGCTAAAGTTGCTAAAAGGGGACTGAAAAGCTTGAGGAGAATACCACTACTGTTTCTATCATGTATGATTCTCAAATGTGTGATCTGCCAATAGCTTCATCTTCATTCTTGAATATGGTTGTAACCAACGTGGCTGTGCAGACCCCAGCTGTGCAGAGTTAGCCAGGGCCTTGGATCCTCCCATAGCTAAGGATAAGTCGTGTTTCCTTCAAAATGAGAGCCTGGCTGTGTGGCGGTATAGTGGCAGCCAAAGCTTGCTTCCTTAGTTAAGCCTCAGAAAGGTTAGATGCACAAAGGCACACTACAGTGTATGCAATCCTTCAGTACCTAACCTGTACCGAATTGACATAAGAGCTAGTGTGAATGTCCCAGTAATGGAAAGAAATACAGCTAGATGGTCTTGTAACTTGGCTCGCTTTCCAGCACCTAACCTATACCACATTGAAGCAAACCCAATTAAGACAGTCCAGAGGAAATCAGTTATTATAATTAGCCCCAGGCATGCCATAGGATTTAATAGCCAATCTGCATAACTATAAGGAAAGAGATTGAAATGTCTCTTAGCTTTTATCCAGGACCAAGCTTGCATTTTAATGCTATGAAGCATCAAGTGAATCTGGAGTACTACAGACATAAATTGAGACTTATTCCTGGCTTTCCAGAGGGTCCAAACGAAGGACAACCAAATAGAATTCCAAGAAGGAACATACACACCTAGAGGAGCTGCAGCTGAGAACTCTTGCAGGGATTGGGGGAGGAACCTCCAGGGAGAGCTACTGGAGTTAACCAGTTTACCAGATCTTCCAATAGTCTACAAATGATGGAGCAATTTTTGAATAGATGGGCTATGGTTTCGTCAGCAGCATTGCAAAGAGGACAAGAGATTGACTGGCCTATTAGGATGATATTTCTCACCTGTAGAGCATATTTAATAGGCAATGCACTTTGAAATAGAAGCCATGAAAGAATACACACTTTCTTAGGTGCCAAGCTAGACCAAGTGAGTTTTGTTTGTGCTAAGTGCAAAGCTGAAAAAACTTGCTGAGAATCCAGTGTGATGAGGTTGTAGGCATGGCTAACAGTGTACTTCCCATTGTTCTTCCCTTGGTCTGAATCTGGGATGAAATATTCTACAAGCTAGCAGATAGATCAATGAAATCAGAGGCCTCAAAGTTAAGGAACTGCCTCCTCCATCTCCAACTCCACGTCCAAACACCATTGGTCCAATGACCAACTTCAGCCACTCGAATATCTTTGCAGGTTTCAATTTTGAACAATTTAGGAAAAGACACAGCAAGTGAGGTGTTATTGAGCCATTTGTCCTTCCATAGCATGATACATTCGCCATTACCTAGCTACAATCTTACATTATCAGTGAACCACCTACTTTTTAGAACATCCATCAGAGAACGCCACCACTCTGAAGCATAGCCACTCCCTCTCGGTCTGCCTACTGCAGGGTTGTTTTTAGATGATGGGAGTAAGGCTCTAAAACCATCAATTGTCATAGATGATTTCCTTCCATATTTAGACCTTAATATATCCATAGCAGAAGAAGGTTCATCATTTAGGATATGAAGGCCCCATTTACCAAGCATAGCAATGTTAAAGGATGGAAGATAACGAGCTTTCAGCCCACCTTTGGCCATTGTGGTTGTGATCTTGTTCAAGGCAATTAGGCATAGTTTTTTCCTCTCCACTGAACTGCCCCAGAAGAAGGATCTCTGCATAGATAATAGTTGCTTGAGGATGTTCTTAGGAGCCTTGTAACAAGAGAAGAAATTGGATGGTAAAGCAGTAAGCACTGCGTTAATGAGGACCAATTTCCCTCCATAAGATATCTGCTTGTGCTCCCAAGAGGATAAGGTTTTTTGAACCTTATCTAGCACTAATTTCCAAGTTGAGGACTGTCTGATGCGAACCCCAACAGGTAGACCCAAATATCTAAATGGGATTTGAGTAGGTTGGCAATTAAGGTAAGCAGACATGTCACCTAGAAGGTTAGCCTTTACATTTACTCCTATTAGCTTGCTCTTGGCAAAATTTATTCTCAAACCTAAGATTAGCTCAAAATTGAGAAGTATAGCCTTGAAAGCTTGAACATACCTCCATTCTACTTGACCAAACAGCAGGGTATCATCAGCAAACTGCAAGTGTGATACAAGCACTTTCCCTCTACCAATTTTCAACCATGAAAAGAAGTTAAACTCTGTAGCCTTTTGGATCATGGCTGACAGTCCTTCTGCAGCAAGTAAGAAGAGGAAAAGGGATAATAGATCACCTTGTCTAATGCCACATGAAGTATATAACTCACTTGTGGGGCTCACATTGATTAAAATAAAGGTGGAGGCAGATTCTAAGAAGCCTATTAGCCACCATTGCCAGCAGGGAGGAAACTGCATGTCAGCCATGATCTGTAGCAGATATTTCTAGTTTAGTGTGTCGAAGGATTTCCCCAAATCCACCTTGAAGATGAGGGCCTTCTTCTTCAGTGTTTTGGTTTCATAAACTACTTCATTAGCCACCACTACACTGTCCGTAAGCCTCCTTCCAGAGATGAATGATGACTGGTTTGGGCTGATCAGTTGGCCCATGATCTATTTGATTCTGTTAGCCAAAGTTTTGGCTATTATCTTTGGCATGGTTCCAATGAGACTGATAGGCCTATAGTCCTTTACATACAAAGGATTAGCTGATTTGGATATCAAGGCAAGGTGAGAGGCATTGCTGCCTCTATACAGTTTTCCATATCTATAAAACTCCTGCATTAGCTGCATAATGTCATCTTTCAGAATAGGATGGAACTGCTTAATGAACTTGAAATTAAGGCCATCAGGCTCGGAGCTTTTCTGGCTACACAGTTTGCTATGACAACCAGAACTTCTGCTTCAGAGAACGGCTGCTGGAGCAGCCACTTGCCATAGTGATCAAGAGACCTCAGCCGAACTGCCAGAGTTGGCCTAGAAGGGATCTTCTCTATAAACCTGTCCCTGAAGTGAGAGAAAGCACTCCTTGATATGCTCAGGGGCCTCTGACCATGTATGGCCATCCATGATTCCATTGATACTGTTATTGAGTCTAGATCTCTTAAGGCTGCTGTGAAAAAATGCAGAATTCTCATCCCCAAACTTCAGCCACTGTACTCTTGATTTCCGGAAGTTATCCTTCTTTATCTAGACCAGCTTGAGTCCATGTGCTTCCAGCGTCCAGCCAATTCCAGCTAACAAGAAATCTATCAAACTTACTCATTGCCTTTAAGGATTTCAAATACCATGTAAATCTCCTACGCTCCATAGGCATATTAAGCAGCCCCAGATTGCAGACAAATGAATTGAATAAGGCCAGCTCCTGTGCAAAGTTTTGAGCAGCTACTCCTTTTCGTTCATTTAAAGCTAATACTGCGTTAAAATCCCCCATTACGGAGCATTTATCCAGCTTCAGAGGAAGCAGAGCTTCGGTTAGGATCAGGGGCGGAGCCAAAAAATTTGGCGAGGGGGGGGGGGGAATTTTGGGTTTGAACAGTGTGGGTTGAATCTGATTTAATTTAGTATGCACGTTTAGATATTGCGTTACAAACTAGAATTGTCAAAATAAGTCAAATTAATCAATAAAAAAATATAGGATTAATATTATTGTTGCTTCAGATTTTATCCGATCGAGTATATATATTTCGAAATTACTAATATCATTTGATATAGACAATCATAATTTTGATAGCTTCTTTAAAAGTTTGGCATTTGATTATATAATAATGTAATCAAATATTAAAATATCAAAAATAATTAAATTAAAAAATTGTAACATAAAATTTGAATCTAATTTGATATAAAAGTCTTATCAAATATAATAAAGATCTTTTTGTCCCTACTGGCTTGTGTCATGGGATTGTTCTACGCATGTGGCAGGGTTCGATGATTTCAAAAACATAAGAAAAAAGTGAATTAATTGCATCTGATGGATTCGATCCTCCTACCTCAAATTAGATAAAACTGCACAACTACCATCCCATCTAACTTGTCATTGTGTAAAAGTTTAAACAAAGTCAATATATAAAGGGGACCAAACTGTAAAAATAAAAAAAAATTATAGGTAATTTTTTTTTTTTAAGTTGGGGGACCAAGGCCACCCTTGTCCCCCTGGCTCCGCCCCTGGTTAGGATATCCCATTGAATTTGTTTTTTAGCCAAGTCCCTTGGACCGTAAACGTTAACCATTTGAAATAGTACTGATTCCTCTCCCCAATGCCCTGAAACTCCCAGAAAACAGGTTTGTTCTGGTGAACTTGTTTTTACTCCAAAAACACAAGAGACCACCTGATGATCCCGAAGAACCGAAGTAGCACCAATCAAAGTCAGGGTCAAACCATAGGTAAGAATAGATCTTTTTGTCAATGTTAATGAGTTTTGTTTCTTGGAGACTAATAAAGTCTACTCTTTCCTTCAAAATTAGATGCTTAACTTGCCCTTTCCTATCCTGAGTACCTAATCCATGAACATTGAAGATCATAATTGCACTTGTTATTCTCTGCCCTAATAGGAGAAAGGGATGCCACAGCAGCCTTGTGGTTTCTCTGAGTCATAGCCTCCAATAATCTGCAGAACTCACTGTGATTAGAACCAAAATCCACCCCAAGGTGTGACCCCATTGCCATAATGGAATCCACATTGCTATTCATTATGGGGTCAGGTAGAGGTTTAACAGATAATGGCAGAGGGGGACTGACAGAGGACTGCATAGCCAGTTTTCCTAGTCATTCATCCAGGATGGCTATATTTTTTTCACGTATGGTATCAGCTTATTTCCTTGTATGGCTACGATTTGGTCTACAACTGCTAAGCCTAGGCCTACCTACTCTCCGGGGTTTGGTGGTGGCAGGACTAGAAGCTTGAGACAGGGTAGGAAATTCCTCACAAGTAACAGGGACTCCAGTTAACATACTGTCACAGTATGCATTCTGATAAGGGATAGATACTCCTGGATCAGTTGTCGAATCACCCTCAGGTGGTTCCTCCAAACCAGGAAGGCTCAAAGCAACCACACTGTTTGGGGAAGAAACACCTTTCTTGGTTATATTGCTTGTGCCTCCCAACAACGCAATAGTAGGAGTATTTATCATCTCAGCCAGTTCCTTAACAGTGGAGACATGACAGAGCCTTTCTAAAGGCTTGGAATTTGATGCGTTACTGAGCTGGATTGCTTGATCTTCAACCAGAACTTGGTGGCATGTTCTAGGATTAGGATTAGATAGAGATGCTGGCCACCAGTTGATTTTTGGTGGCTGCCAAAGTTGAATATATCCCCTCTCATTACCAATGGGACCCTGATGGTTTTTAGACAGTTCAATATCCTGTATACCCTTAGGCGGTGGTTGACACTCAGTATCCACTTCTAAATGATCAGGGGCGGACTCTTTGAACAGGGCAAGCTCTAGAGAGTCTTCTGAAGGTTCAAGTGATTGATTATCCGATGACATGGATTTGGAGTCAGATGAGGCTATCCAATCACTCTGCCAAGTAGAGTCAGTTTTCATAGTTTCTATAATGTACAAGGTGTGGGCAATGCCATCTATCGACTCCTTTAAAGTCTGGTCAATTTTTTTACCAAGAGGGATCTGAAGCACAACGTAAGCTGCTTCTAGATTCTGCTTTGAGAGTGTTATGTCAACAATGGAAACTGAGGACCCTAACTTATTACCTATAGCAGTCAAGTTTTGTTGAGACCACGCCTGAAGTGAAAGTCCAAAAACTTGGATCCAACAAGTGCGATTGTTAGGTGGTTCCGTAGGAGACCAAGGGAGAATATCCTTGACCCAAGTAGACAGCCAGTCTTTGTCATTGTTAAGAAGGTTGCTCAAATCAAGGGTCTCCTCCTCCCACAACAGAATAGTCTCAGAGCTCAATAGGCTGACCTTCACTAACAGGTAGCTTGCTTTTCTTAGACCACGCTGAAGGTTCTTCCATCTATGATTCTGAATCAGATTGGCCACATAACTACGATCAAGCCATGAGGTAGTATTTGCATGTCATGATGACAGAGCTAGCACGTCTGAAGAATGAGGATTGGAACCTGAAGCTTCCTTTGTTGCCGTATTGGGCTTCAAAGGAACTAAAGGTAGAGAAGTTAAAGTGCTTGTGGTTTTCACCACCTTTGTAGGATGTGTGGATTTGGGATAGCAAACTCGATTAGCCTGGAGACGAAAGCAGCCTAACCAGGTGTTATTGAGCTTAAACATGAGTAGATCTATGTCCTCCACTTTGGAGAACTCCACAAACCCAAAGTGTAGGCCCCGATTACTCAGCTTTCGAGCAATAGAAAGAGAGTGGATAGTGCCTTGATTTTTCAAAGCACTATGGAACCGATCTATGTCACAACCTTAGGAAAGTTTGTGAGATAGAAGCATACTATACCGGGGTGGGATGGAAGAGGAATAGTTTTGGATTGAGGTACTCTAGGTCCCAATCTATCATGGACCGGAATTGGATTCTACGGAATAGAAACAAAAGCATGCTAAAATTGGCCGATTGGCATTTTCCCTTTTTTAATAGCAGCTTGCCTCATTAGTTTCAACTGGTGTGGTGGAATCTTTCAAGGGTTATCAACCATCGGAACTACAGGAAGGTGCAGACAGGGAGGTGAAAGGAAGTTGGGATAAGCAGAAGATTGGTTGAATAAGAGTAGAATAAGACTCCCCGGGGGCGAGACTGCCCCGGGGAGAGGAGTTGAGACTAGTGGATCAAGCAGAAGCACTGCAACGCCGACGACGGAAGCTGCAGAAGGAGGAAAACTACAGTAACTGGAAGTCGCCATGTGTATAGAGAGAAAATGTACAAGTTCGTCATGGATTGTTGCCAGCAAAATTCAGAAGATAAACTATCCTAAGAAAAGCAAAAGAACAACTGCTCGGAAAATCAACTATAAGTTGGTCACGACTGGCTATTTACGGGCTGTGACCTCCGCCCAATGCTAGCACCTATGCAATTAACCAAGTATTTCGAAGTCGCAACCCAATGGACACATGTCATGACCTCTACGTTGGTTTTTATTTTTATTCGTCCCAAATCATGAATGCGTGAAAATTCTCTAATAAGGTAAGAAAATAGTCTGGTCGCTCTTACTAAATCAGCCATAACTCTATATGTAGCAGACCAAATAGAGTGATTTTATGCTTTTCAGGAAATTATCAGTTCCAACTATATATCACATGCCATCTCGTGGTCATCTCAGAGTGTTGCCAGCAAAATTCGAAAAGATAAACTCTTTGCGTAGGAGGCCAAAAGGTGTTGCAATCCTAGTGCTCATTTTCCTTTTTGGAGATCAACGTTCCACTTAAGGACATCATGACCCCTGGTTCATTTTGTTTTGAAAGAACAAGGTTCCCCTAAATGGAATCTTGATCCCGTTGTTCTACATAAGGGAGTCGAGGTCACCTACTTTAGATATTCTAGAGATCAAAATACCTTTAAAGGGAGACACTATCCCCATATTCGTTTTATCTTTGGGAGATCGAGGTTCCCACTACGGGAACCGTAATCTCTCCATTCATTTTTTTTCTTGAGATCGAGAGTGTGAAAGACGCAAAGAGATGGCCAAATTATTGAAGGAAGATGTAGCCAAGAACCCGGCGGATCTTCAATGATTTGCGCCTCTGTATTTTCTCATATAAATAGATACAAGTGTATAAAAGGTATAAAGATTATAGTGCAACTACATTGATACATTCTATAAATGTAAGCATGATTATAGGAGGAAGCGTGAAGCGTAATTGTGGGAGGAATGATTTACATGGAGTCAATGTCATCTTGTGGATCCTTATCATTAACAGTGCTTGTGGGCAAAATTGAATCGCATGGGGTCAATGGGATGATTCTCGTAATCTTGTGGATCCTTATCATTAACAGTGATTGGGGGAGAAATTAAATCACATGGCGTCAATGGAATGATTCTCGTAATCTTGTGAATCCTTATCATTCCCATTCCCCCTCAAGCAAATGGGAGGAGCAGTGACCATGAGCTTGGAGCGAAGAAGGTGAAAATGATTTTTCCGGAGACCCTTGGTGAATATATCAGCAATTTGATCATGTGTACTTAGATGATGAATAGCAAGGTCCTTGTTGAGTACCTTCTCACAAATAAAGTGATAATCGACTTCGATGTGCTTTGTGCGAGCATGAAACACAGGATTTGATGCCAAAGCAAGAGCACCAATGTTATCACACCATAAAATTGGACAGTCAGTAAGGGGAATCTGAATGTCACAAAAAAGCATGCAAAAGCAGTATAATTCAACTGTGGTAATGGACATAGCGCAATATTCAGCCTCAGTGCTAGACCTATAAGCCACATTTTTCTTCTTGGCAGACCAGAAGATTAGACAAGAACCAAGAAAAATACCTAATCCAGTTGTGGAGCGTCTGTCCACAGGATCACCAGCCCAGTCAGAGTCACAAAAACCCTGAAGTTGTAAAGTTTCAGGGGTGTACCATAGTCCAAGTTCAGGCGAGCCTTTGAGATACCGTACAACTCATTTTGCTACCCCCTAGTGAGCCATAAACGGGTTATGCATGTGCTGACACAGATGATTGATGGAGAAGGCAATATCTAAATGTATTAAGGTACAATATTGTAAGGCGTCAACTATCTGACAATATAGGGTACATCCTCAGGACCAAGAGGGGTGGAATAAGTAGAGAAACCCCCAGAGCTGCACGACGAAGGTGAAGGTTTAGCATCAGTCATCTTGGCTCGGCTGAGAACATCATAAATGTATTTAGTTTGCCAAAGGTGAAGACCAGATTCAGTCTGGACAGCCTCAATACCCATAAAATAGCCAATATCGCATAAGTCGCGAATGCGAAAGGCAATTTGTAGATCGGTGAGGAGAGAAGTGATCACAGAAGGCGAAGACCTAGTAACAAGTATATCATCGACATAGATTAGTAAGTAGAGGCTCACGTCGGTGGAGTGCTAAGTGAAGAGAGATGAGTCATTTGCCGAGAAAATAAAACCAAGGTCCACAAGTGTGCTGGATAACCGAACATATCAGGCAAGAGGTGCTTGCTTAAGACCATATAGATCCTTCCACAAAGAGCATACATGATCAGGAAATTTAGGAGAACGAAATCTCGGGGGTTGCTCCATGCAAATGACCTTCTCAAAATCACCATTGAGGAAGGAATATGAGACATCAAATTGATGCACACATCAACTAAATTGAACAACCAAGGAAAGGAATAGGCGGATAGTAGACATTTTCACAACAATGCTAAAAGTTTCAGAGAAATCGAGATCATATTCTTGCTCAAACCCATTGTCGACTAATCGAGTCTTGTACCGATCAATAGAGCCATCAAATTTTTGCTTGGTCTTGTAAACCCACTTAAAACGAATAACATGTCGAGTTGGCGGGAGAGGACAAAGAACCCAGGTATGATTGTCAATCAATGCTTGGAACTCCTACTGCATAGAAGAAACCCATTCCGTGGAAGAGGCAGCATGCTGATAAGATGCAGGTTCGTGAGGTACCTGAACACTGAGAAGAGCCTGAAAAGTATGCCGAGTAGCAAAGTATAAATAATAGTCAAAAAATTGTCGAGGACACAAGGAACCTATTTTTTATCGTGTAATAATGGAGGAAGTGGACGGGAGATGAGGTAAAGCAAGACCAGGGTTAGCAAATGCATCAAGCACGGGAAATGCATATTGAGTTTGGAGAGTGATTGTAGGAAGGCTCTGTATCCGGCCTTGGCAATGAAGAATGGGTGCTCGATGAGGTCCGTGATGTAAGGGTCGGAGTGGGGTCAACTGAGGCTAATATGAGACCTCCAAAATCTATATTCAGGATGTTGTTCGAGGAATGTAGTGAGGAAGCAGCCATCGGGCGACTGACTGTATGTGGATGGACTGAGCAGCTGGCAGAGGAATCGAGTGATGGAGAGGAATCGTGCACCCCCAAAGGCTGCCCTGAGGAGTTAGAAGCACAAGTATGGGATGGAAAAAGATGGACTGAGAATAAAGATGGAGATACATAAATTTGGAGCAAGCACCGAGGAAGGCTGAGTAATGGAGCAATGACCTGAACAAGTTGGAAATACTATTTCATCAAAAATGACATGCTGCAATATGTATGTTGTTTTAGATAAAGGATCAAGACATTTATAAGCAGCATGTTGCGAACTATACCCAATAAACATGCATTTGCAACTATGAAACATGAACTTGTGTGAGTTAAAGGGATGGGGTAATGGATAATAAGCACATACAACTGACCAAAATTGAGAGTAATCAGGAGTGGATCCGAACAATTTTTCATAAGGACTTAAGCTATCAAGGATTGGTGTAGGTAGGCGATTGACGATGAAAATAGCAGTGGAGCAAACTTCAACCCAATAAGTAGGTGGTAATTGTGAATGGGCCAGAAGAGTGAGGCCCATATCCACGATATGACAGTGTTTCCTTTCAGCAAGACCATTTTGTTGTAGTGTATGTGGGCAAGATAGTCGATGAACAATGTCATGTTTGTTAAGAAACGTTTTGAATTGGTTAGAGCAGAATTCACCACCCCCATCGGTTGGAAATAGCTTAATCCTATGAGAAAACTGGTTTTCAACCATTACACAGAATGTAAGAAAGGTCATGAAAATATCATATTTAGCTTTAATAGGATATAGCCACATAAACCGAGTGAAATCATCAACAAACAAAACATAGTATCGAAATCCATTAACAGAGAAAATAGTAGTAGACCAAACATAAGAATGAACAAGTTCAAGTGGTCTAGTAGTTATTCGAGTAGACGACTCAAAGGGTAATTGCTTACTCTTTCCAAGTTGGCAAGGTTCGCAGGCAGATACACTAGACATATCAACAGAACATGAAAATTAAGAATTATGAATAACAGAACAAACAGTAGTAGGTTATGAGTGACCAGGACGTGAGTACCAGACTAAAAAAGTGGGTTTAGTGCCAACCCTCCCAGTTAAAGCACATTTGACACCTTGAGAGCTTAGCTGGATCAGGTACATGCCTCCATTACTCGGTCCCTTCAGCAAGGTTTGCCCTGTCTTGTTGTCCTTAACAAAATAACCAGATTCAATAAGAATGAAGTAACATTTGTTATCGATACAGAATTTATAAGCTGAGAGCAAGTTAGCGGAAGCATTGGAACAATGAAGGAAGCAGGGATAGGGTCCAAGGGCCGAGTAGAGTTTTCTACATGCATGGAACCAGTGTTCAGGATTTGCAAACCTTTACCATTACCAACAGCTACCGAGTCAGTGCCAGTGTAGGGTTGTTGCTATGCCAGAGTAGCATATTCATTTGCAATATGCTCATTTGCTCCATTATCAACGAACCATATACTGTCATCAATATCCAGATTGGCTTGACCAACCATAGCAGCAAGACGAGTAGGAGGGTGTCATACCTTATAAGAAAAATTCATACGTTGATAACAGTCAAGAGCAGTATGATAAAATTTCTCACAAATTTGACACTGCACGGGTGGGGGCTCATTGGGCTAATTATCCGCTGTTGGGCAAGATAAAGAGGCACGACTACTTTGTCCAGAATGTGGAGATATGCCCAAATTGTGTAAACCCATAGAATGGCGTCCCAAACTCGAGAAGAACCTCCTCTGGCAGAATGCGACCCATAGTTGAAATGCGGTCCAGATCGGTTGTTGGAGCCAGAATAATTTCTGTTCCCAGCGTGAGATCCAGTAAAATTTCCCTTTGGTCCGTTGTTTTGCTGATGGCCGAAGCTGGTATAAAATGCGGCTAGCTCAACCACAGGGGCCGGAATTTTAGAGACATAAGACAAAAGTGCCTTCTTGAGCTTCTCTTGTGCCATCAGATTTCCCTTTCGGAGAAGATACATGAGTCGGGCAGATTATAGCAACTAACTCAGAGATCCACCGTGGAACTTTCGGGATAACTCCTCAAGGAAAACACAACCTTCACTTGGTAAAATATAAAAAAGTATGTTATTGGTTACATTTAAATTAAATACAATTACAATAAAATTGTACAATGATGAAATTACACACTTGTGGTTATATTTTCCTTCATAAGAATTGCCCGATCAATGTAATAAACCTTTTTGGGACACTAAGATTCACAAATTAATCTATAGTATGGTGGTAACTTGTCAACTTTTTAAAGAGAGGAGATCTCACCTTCAAATCTAGATGGACGCTGTAAATCATAATTAGTTTTGCAACAAAAAAACGAGTGATGGACTGAGTAGCCGGGTCGGGTCTAGACCTAGGCTAGGATCTGTGGCCCAGCCTGCGGGTCCAACCATATGCCTAATAACCACAACCACAATGTACCCAGTATATTCCCAACTAAATTGGGATCTGGGGGTAAGATGTACGCGGTCTTACCTTTGTAATTATACAAATAGGCCATTTCTGTTGCGACCCAATATGCATTGCGTCATTTGATATATTGAGTTCCAGCAACTTCACTAAATAGAAACACTGAAATTTAATAGAGTCATTTTGCTCTAGTCCATTATTAACACAAAGCTAATTGTCAATTATGACTCTTCCAACTCTATTTACAATGGACACAACCATATGTCTACTAACATTGGCCCAAACCCGGTCTTGGACCAGATCCCGGGTAGGTCCAACCCGCAGATTATGAGGCATATCTTTAGTCATACGTGATACATACCTAAGTCAAAAAAAATCAATTTTTTAAAAGAAATCCTAATTATTATTTATTTATTTTTTTCAAATGACTTTTCACCTTAAAGTAGTACTTCATCACACACTATAACCCTTAGTTTTGGGAAAAAAAAAATTAATCCCATAGGATTGCTCAAGTTAATGACTATATCCTATAAGTTTCAATATTCCCATTACTTTTGGTCATTTTGATTTATTTTATCAGAAATAGCAGGACTTCTTAATTTTTAATTAAAAATATTAAAAGATAAAATATATTATAAACATGAAATACTTAATTGAGATTAAATTAAATTAAGTGATATACAAATTGAAGTAAATAAAATGAAATAAAAATAAGATAAATACAATATAAATAAATAAAACAGGAATAATAATCAAATGAACTGATATACAAGAAATAAACCAGAATTAACATAAAATAAAATAGAGTAACATAAACCATAATCGTTTCAACTTTCAACATAAAAACAACAGCAAAGGATATTAAAGAAGAAGAAACGAAAGAGAAGAAAAAACAAGGACAAGATGCAAATGAGAAATTGAGAATAGATATATCAGAAGCATGGAAGACAAGAGGTTTCATGTTACTAACTAATCATTTTTCAGAAACTACATCAAATTATCTTCCTTAATATTACAAAAAACATTTGGACGTATATTGCTATTTAAACTTCCCGCGAGCAGTGGAGGAAGGCAAGACTCAAGAGGTGACAAGGTTTTTTTTTCTCATTATTTTATTTTTCTTTCATTTATTGTATTTTAATTTTATTTCAATTTTATAATTTACTTTTTTTTTTTGTTTAAAAAAAACTACCATAATACCATTTGAGATTAAAAAAAAACAAGTCAAAAAGACCAAAAAAAAAATGAAGGAATTGAATTTTATGAGACAAATAGTAAAAATTAAGAAATCCTATCAGACTAAAAGTGATTTAAACATTTTTTTTTGTCGTTACACACTAATTTGGTGTGAGAGAGTATTAATTATTTAACTTGATAAATCAGTTGCTCTTCATTGACAGTAGATCCCTTATCATCCAATTCATTGACAATGCCTGAAATTGACCGGACGACGGACAGAGAGCCGAGAGGGTGTAACTAACACAAGTTATTACTGTCAACATTCCAAGACATAACTGGGAGAGGAGAGGAGAGGAGCGCCGTAGGGACCAACAGATCCTCAAGAGCAGCAATGCTGCTAGCAGCTGTTTTACCACCCCACACTAGCAAGTTTCTGGACCTCTGAACCAGACGGTGCCGTTGCCTTCTACCTGCTCAACCTATGGGGTGTCGTCTCCTGCACATATCCAAAGTCGAACAACTTGTCAGGCATTATAGAGCAGGTATAAAGACACGGGTGCTCTATGGCCTAGTGGTTGTAAGAGTCCGTCTATACAACGGGTATTCACTAAGTCATGGGTTTGCGCTTACTAACGTTAAATATCGTTCGATCATGGGGGTAACATAACTAGATCTACTAGCTATTCGGACATGGTTGCAATATCAAAAGATGGATCAGCCCGGGGTCCCATGCCAGTTAATGAATCGCCCCACTTCGTCAACACACAGTGAAACAAGTAGTTGTCTGGAGAATGCAGCAAGAAGGAAAACGTCTAATGGAGGTTTATAGCGGGGGTTGGGAGCATACAGGATTTAAGGATTTAGTTTCGCTTCTTGAAGCAGGAGAGAATTTTAAAAGAGGCAGATCCTGCAAATACCACTACTATCTATAGAAGTATGTGGCATTCATAAAGAAACCTAAATAAGTACGGATTTAATATCCTACCTCTTTGGCCGACTGCCATCTTCCTCATTGTCCATCACTCCACCATGTTCGAAAAAGATCTCTTCATGCCCTCGAAAGTCAATATCGGCCTGCTTATAGTTTGCAACTTCTGCCACAATCTAAGTAAGACAACATTGACCAACATATCCAGACCTTGTATGCATAGTTGCTCTCATGAAAGAGTAAAGAGGAAGCAATTAAATTGGATTCTAGTTACACTTCATACAAGTGAAACACATTCTTGGTAAACCACAACTTTCCAACAAGAGATAGCTTGACTGTGATTTGCGATGCAATGAAAGAAGTAGATGACTGAGCTATATATGTCTTTATATTGGCAAAGCAGAGACCAAAAGTAGTGTTCGTGAAGAGATAAAATTTCATTACTTCTAGAGTCTTGATGGTGAATGCATAAAATGAAGCATTCACATGAAATAGCTTAAATCTTAGTGAGAAGAATTTGGCAGATATATATAATATAGAAAACAGAAGTTCAACGATACATAAGATGAAATGGAACAGCAAAAACTGTCCTTTTCACAGAATACCATCAACTAGGACTGACCTTAGCAGATAGATTCCTCTTTACTTCTTCCACCCTTTCATTTAATTCGTTTTTGTGCTTCTTGTCCATCTCGCCCATGCAATCAGCCCATTTGATCTTCTCTTGAATGGATCCGAGAAGATTATCCGATGTGGTTAGCCTAAAGGCACCAGACGAAATTCAAGCATGCAATTCACCTACTGGCATAAGCTAAAACTCCAAAAGAATGAAAAGAACATTTGTATACAAAAAGTAACATGCAGTTCCAACTTGACTGTCTTTTGCATATTGACAACACAAGAAACAATATGATATCTGCTAATGCTGGTCTCAACAAGTTGACAAATTGATATACTAGGTCTCAACAAGTTGACAAATTGATATACTAGGTCTCAAGTTCTCAACAAGTTGACAAATTGATATACTAGGTCTCAACAACAACATTATATCATTCTTTCTTATCTACCTTTCAGGATATACATCTCAACAGGTATGCTATAGCAAGATAAACATATGAGGTTCTTGATACTAAAGCAAATAACACCCATAAACAACAAAGCCATGAAATTTTTTAAAGCAATAGTACCAACAAAAATCAACAAAAAGGATCCGATCTCTGAGACAAAGATAAGTACCATTTTTCTAGCACTTGAATCATACTGCTCAGTTTTCCAGGTCTTAGATCCCTCCCTGCAGCAAATTGGACCTGCATACTCATTACACTTAAATCAGCTTCCAAATTGCCAATCACTAATAAATATGCTAGTTGAAGATCAAAAAAGGGAAAACATTCAAGTCAAACCTCGAAGCATCTTTTCAACTGATCCAGCTTTCCTCTGACTATACCCTGCCAATAATATCAGCAAAACGATCAGCATGATGGCCAACAGGCATGTTTCAACTCAAGTATCCCATAATGCTTGGGCTACAGGGGAAAAAGGAGATTATGAAAGCCGGGAAAGAAAGAACAAAAAGAAAAAGTCATACATAAAAGATGAAAAAAAAAAGAGAATGAAAAAAATCACTGCAGGAAACAACACCGAGTTTTGTTATTAACGCAAGTTTTTTACTGCATTACATAAAACATTTTGCATCAAATAAAAATGAAAATGATCAACTTACCACATACATGCAGTCATTGATCAGAAAATCTTCCAACCCACGCACATTTGAAATATCCAACTCCTGCATTAATGTATCATAATGCAATACCTGAAAAATGGGAGAGAAAATTCTCAGAAGCTCTCGAAAATTGTGGAAACAGAAAATTTAAATCAAACAACAGACTGAAATAACTAATATACCAAGAAAACTAGTTCAAGGTAAGCATATCAATAGGCCATCGTTTTTTCCACGAAATATATTGCAATGACAACTAAACAAGAACTGCAGCCAGATAATTGTTTCTATAAATCAGATGTACTTTCTGGATATAAAAATGATACTGATTTACAATCCATGAAGCAATTACAAATTCCGGAAAACGATATATTTTTAATTTAGAAATCATTGTGAGCTCTCCCAGGGAGAGAATTGAACCAAATGACACCTCCCAATACACCAAAAAGCAAATTATAGAAATTGGTAAGGTGAAAATTTTCAGCATGGTTTATTGATGATTCAGATGTCTGTCCTATTTCATATACCAAACAGCGTACATGCATGGAAAGATACCTTGTTTGTCTCAGCAAGAGTCAGAACAGTCAACTGCCTCAGTTTGAGGGCTTGATTAGAAGAGAATTCCGGAAGGCGACTAGCAAAGTCTGTGCAATAAAAGAGAATTAGTATCCATCTAGGAGGAAGAACACTCCAAAAACTTCATAATGCTTTGCACATTCTTTTTACAAGTTTTCAAAGTCAAAGCCCCTCAAATTCCAATGCATTGCCCGAGAAATTAAGAGACATGTAGGTGGCACATCACAAGTCAATGGGAAAAGGATATTCCCCAATCTCTTTTGGGAAGCGAAAAATTAAAAAATAATTAGCAGATCAAACGATATGATATTAAGTGGATCACAGAAAAATGGTTAGCTGGTAAACTGAATCTTACTCTTATATTCCCTCCATGTACCATACGCAAACAAACGAAGCAAGTCAAGGAATATACCATGCTCGGTTCCTTCAAGCTGCCGAAGATAAATGTATTAGGACTATTAAGAGATAAATCACTTGAAAATGTTTTAGCAACAACAACGTTAGTTGACAAAAACACCAAGTAAATCAACTGAAAACTATTTAGGTTATACAGCGCACAGAATAATCCCAAATTAATTAGTTTTGCCAGAAATACAGCCGCCTCTTCGAAACGTCCATAACGGCAAAATTTATTCTTTTCCGTTTCATTGAAATCCTAATTACAGCTACTTCATATCTCATTAGAAACCCAACGTATCATCACCACAACTGGATAATTCCAAAAGCAAAACAGGAAACAGAATGCACCCACGTACCCAGCAATTGCTTTCCCAAATCATAAGATAAATAGTCGTGTCCCTCAAGTATCCCAGTAAAGGCGAAGCAGAATATACAAAATAAAACCGCGAGACTTGTGTTTACATAACAAATATAAACAACAACAAAATCTTTCTAACATAAAGTAAATGAAATAGAACATAAACTCCAATAGAACGCCTCGGCATACTTCTAGGACGTTAGGAACGGCGAGAATCTCCGAGAAAGCGAAGAGAGAAGGGTGGGAAGTCGCCTCCAAAACAACATCTGCGATAGCCGGGCCCCTCAAAGTCGAAGCCCGCTTCACAAAAAGGTCTATGTGCTCCGCCTGCTTTTCCTCGATTTCCATTTTCACGACTCTACAAATCCACCAAATTACTCAATGAAATTACCCGAACTGATACTGAATGTATGCACAGATGAATATTTAGACATTCAAAATCAAGTTAGCAGCAAGCATTGACTGTTTCATTGATGAAGGTTAGGGTTTTACATATCAGGGTCATTCGCCACTGAAGGAGCTACAGTCGCTTTAGCTTGGGTAGAACGGAGGACGGGAGGATACTCTCTCCTCTTAATGCCGAAGGTGTATCTGACATTTATATTGATGGTTCACTTTTGTCATTTCTCCCATTAGTAAAAGAATTACGGGAGGTAAGAATTATAATGAAAAGAGCATTTAGGTTGATATATGAGTAAATGTTAAAAAGAAATTAAAATTGTTAGGGTCATTAGGTTGGCTAATTAATACGTGATAATAAATCTACAAGCATATTATTGGGTACATACATTTGTGTATTCCTCGATCTGGTTGAGTTATTCGACGACCCAAAATAACTTGGTCTGATATATTATCATGTATTTTTTTCAAAATCAAAATTACTCGCTACCCTTTAGTTTTACATTGTATTTACAACATATGTCATATACAAATATGACTCAACCCATCTGTCTTTTACATTTCCTTCATTCTGCGCAACCGACTGAGAAACTCTATCTTTCAAAAATCAATCATGTCCAAACATACGACTTCAATTCTGACAAACACACAAATTTGATCGTCGTTCCATACCTGCGTTCGTCGTGCTCAGAAGTGACCACTGCTTGGATTTTGTTAGCTCGTTACTAGTAAACCCTAACCTCGTTCAAATTTTTTAATATTTTTCTAAATTGCTATCTTACCTTTTTGCGTCAATTCACGGGAATTACTTCATTATGCGAGCATGGTTCAAAGTAACTGCGAAAGATGCATACCTATTCTAGAGTCTGTTGAACCTTTGTTTGTTGGATAACATTCTAGTACTATTTTAGTTAACTATTGCTATGCTTACTCGTTCAGTTTAATGGTTCTATGCTTATTGAGGTCCTTTGACTAGTTTTATGTATTTATTGTTCCTCTTGTTGTATTAAATTTTTATGTACCCCAGAAAAGCAGTCCCAACTGTGATGAATTTAATAGTCAATGCCACATTTATTTTATATGTATTCTGTCTATTCTCATTGAATTTGAGAAGTAAGAGGAATATGAGAAGGCCGAAAGAAAATGTAAACGAAGTGCTCCACTCAAGTACTTGATCCTAGATAAAATTTCAGAACATATGACATCTTTGAAGAGACTAACCCAATGGAACAATAGAGACTATTTTAATAACCTTAGGATTCACAAGATAGCCTTCACCAAACTCTATCGTGTCTTGCATGATAAGGGTAGCTTGAAAAATGATCAGTATGTTTCATTAGTTGAGAAGACTGCTATATTGCTGTGCACATTAGCCTGCCACTAGAAGAATAAGACACTACAAATTAATTTTCAAATAAGTAGATATACCATCAGTTCGGCCTTTCATGAGGTGTGTGTTGTGTTGATTCGACAATTGTACATCAACGAAATTGCAAGTGTACAAGTCGCAATAAGTAATAAAGTGATAAAGTTGAGTGTTGAACCACGAGGATTGAAGTAAATAAGCACCAACTACAGCTTGCTTGCATGCAATTTGGACAAACAACAATTTAAGTTGAGTCCACACTAATCTCAACCGCGTGAAAGTAAATTAAACCAAGGAAATATTTTTGATATTTTTCAATCATTTAACTAACACAAATTAAAAAATAACTTCTTGGTTGTAGATCTAGGGCATTGACTTCACCTCTACGTGCATACATATGAGAATGGTCAATCAAGTTGTTTATTAGATTTTTCAACCTGGTTGTCTACTAGATTTTCCCCTACAATAACTTCTCTAAAGAATTAATCATCTCATGTGGTGCTGCAAGTACTCCAAGTACTCATCACTTGAATCTCGCACCTACATACCAGGACATAAGTCCTTCCTCAACACGGTCATGCTCCTCTCTTGAATCTCACGGTTCGATGTTGGTTTTACCGTAATCCAGCTAGTTCTCCTCTATCGAATCTTGAACTAGCTTGAATACTGACAATTGGTCGTCAAGCAATTACCAATTTAAGATAAAATAATAATAATAATAATAATAATAATAATAAAACCAAAAAATCATAGTATTAAATCTAACAACAAACTTTCAAAACACATCCATCATACAAAATACACGTACGATTACATCTTGCCCTAGTGAGAGGGTTTAGCTCATAATCGAAATACAAGCTTCCTTACCGGGAATGTACCCATAGTACTAAGGGATCGGAGAAAGAAGGGCCTGAGAGTGGATATTCTTTGCCTAAGAAAGAGGTAATAGACCCCCACCCCCACCACCCCTTGATCATCGCTGCTGGGAATGAACCTTGTTGGATGAAAACTGGTTATGTGGGCATTCTGCATAAAGATACAGACTGGAAAGAATTGCAACTAGAACTAAAATCAGTCGGTTACCTAAGTGTCATCATCAACCCTATTGATTCATCCAAGATATTACAATGGGAAGAACAAGAAGAAAAGGATCTGCAAAATTTGATAACCAACGATAGTATGTGGCTCTTAAACTGGCTGGATGATATCTTCCATGGTCTGAAGAAGAAAATTACATACCAAATACCAGGTGGGTTAAGATCTATGGTCTTCCGCTAAGGTACTGGACTACCCCTATTATGGGCCAAATGGGAGCAGCGCTTGGCACAGTAATTAAGATTGATGAATGCTCTATCCAGCATAGATATTTGGAAGCCATGCAAATGTTACTGCAGATAGATCCGAATCAAGTGCCAAGATCTGTTTTGAACTTAGTCATACATGATAGATCTCTGACTCTCTCTGTCAAGGAAACTAGTAATATGAAATTTGAAAGGAATACATGGCTCTTCAACACAAGCTCACAGAATTCAGATATAAGCTCAAATGAGGGAAGCAGCCTCAACTCTTCTGATACTGGCTCTAATGAACATACCGTCTCCCAGACTGAAGTGGATAAGACCTCAGGTCGAGCACTAAATAATCTGGGAAACGCTTCACCAACAACCAGAAGGCAGACAAAACATGGGTTCCTGTTCCCTTGAACTGGTGGCCATCAGTAATTAGAGTTGAAGAAGATTTAAAATCCTTACAGATTGAGAATGTTGAGGGAAATATTGAGGAGACTCATGTTGATGAACTTGTAGAAGAAGAATTATACTCCTTACAGGTAGAGACTGCTGTAGAAACCATTGGGGGACACCAGCTTCTGATCTTATCCTACCTGCACAAGAACCAGCACTACCACTAGATGATCTTTCTGCTCCATCCTCGGGATAAAATCAAACAAGGATACATTCTGCTTTAAGCAAAGAGCATAATAGCATAGTAGAGCCTGGTAATTTGAAAGTACCATCCCCTATCCCAATGGGCATAGATCTGGAAATATCTCATTTAAATGGGGCAGAACTAGCAACAACTGCGGAACTCAACCTAGTTGCAGACTTTCCTCCTCTACTTCTAGCATCTCAGGAAAAAGAAAGTCTTCTCTCCACCAAGGCTAAGCCTAAGCAAAAGACAACAATTAAAAAGCAGGGTGTTGGTCCCAAAACAAGAAGCCAGAGTAGAAAGGATGCAGAACAAACTACCAAGCAGGCTGCACTAAATAATTGGGTCAGAAATATGCAGGAACACTCTCCAAACCAACCTGAAATGACCCCTGTATCAGACAATCAACAGAGGTTAGAAGCAGAAACTATCATGGAAATAGGAGGTAACATTGATATATCCTATGGCTCTCAACCAGAAGAGACATTACAAAAGCTGATACAAATTAATGGAATAAATAGGAAGTCACAGATTGCAGCTACACCTGATAGTAGTAAGAAAGGAGATGGGAAATGTTTTTATGAATATCCCAACCTACAATGTATGTGGCTTAGGTAGCCCTGGAAGTAAGAAGAGACTAAAACGCCTAATTGCTGATGAAAGGCCTGACTTTATCAGTATACAAGAGACTAGAATGGATATAATAGAAGCTAAACTACGTTTATACCTTTGGAAGGAATCTGATATGTACTAGACATACAAAGGTTTGAATGGACAATCTGGGGGATTACTATGTATTTGGGACAACAAAAAATTCAGCAGAAACTTCATCATGGATGCAGATGGGGTACTAGGCATTAATGGTCTATGGATTAATGTTAACATTTGCTATGGTGAATGAATATGGTCCCCGAGAATTATCCTTGAAGCAGACTCAATGGCAAAATATTAGAGATTTACACCGGGATAAAGAAGAGCAAAAGTGGTGTCTGATGGGTGATTTCAATGCTGTTTTAGAGATAAGTGAAAGAAAAGGGACAACAACTCATCAGAATGATTTGGAAATACATGGCTTCAGGCAGTTTGTCAATGATCTAAAACTAATGTATCTAAGAATGGAACGTAGAAGATTTACATAGTACTTAAACTCTCTTTCATCAATGAGCAGGCTAGATAGATTCTTGTGCAACGAAGTATGGGTCCAGCAGGACACAGAATGGACACAAACAGGGCTCCAGCGCGAAGACTCAGATCATTGTCCTGTGAGATTATCATCTAATATTTTAAACTGGGGACATAAACCTCTTAAAGTGCTGGATTGTTGGCTGGAAGACAGGAATTTTGTGGAAATGATAGAGAATACATGGAATAGCACACTGCCAGAAGGATTTGCAAGCTTCAGACTCAAAACAAAAATGCAGGCTCTCAGGTATGGCATAAAAATCTGGAATCTAAGTACTCCCTGGAATCTGGATGCCAAGAGACAGCCTCTATCATAAACCTGATACTCCGAGATGATCTTGAGAAGGTAACAAAACAAGTGGACAGTGTGACATTTCAGAAATCACATGTAAACTGGATCAGACAAGGTGATGTCAACAACTCATACTTCCATCAAAGCCTTAAGAGAAACAGAAGGAAAAACTCTATTCGAGGAATTTGGGCAGATAATCAGTGACTGGAAGAACGTGAAGCAATTAAAAACAGTTTCAAAAAGCATTTTGAAGAGAGATTTTTAGATGAGAATTGTCAGAGACCTAAGATCAGCCACATGAACTTCAAAAATCTTGGTCATGAGGCTCAAAGGTATCTGATTACATCCTTCTCTGAAGCAGAGATTCTAAACGCAGTGGCAGGCTGTAGAGAGAATAAAAGTCCTGGCCCGGATGGTTTGAACTTCAAGTTCATAAAGAAATTCTTTTATCATATGAAAGAGAATGTATGTCAACTATTCAGAGAGTTCTACAGGAATGCCAAGTTGGTCAAAGGCAGCAACGCCGCTCATATCACATTGTTGTCCAAAACAGATCCATCCCTCACTTTCAATGACTTTCGGCCAATCACACTCATAGGAGCCATCCCAAAGATCATTTCAAAAGTCTTGGCCAACAGAATTAGCCATGTCATAAGCGATCTTATTGCACCTAATCAGATGGCATTCATTAGAGGGAGAAAACTGTTTGATGGAGTCCTTGCCGCAGATGAAGCAATAGATGAAAAAAAAAAGGAAGCAATCATCTTCAAAGTGGACTTTGAAAAGGAATTTGACATGGTTAATTGGGAATACCTCCATGAGATGACGCTGCATATGAGATTTCCTATAATCTGGACATGCTGGATTAAGGAGCTGCTCAATTCTGCAACCACATCTATTCTCATTAATGGAAGTCCAACTGCAGAATTCCAACCAAAGAGAGGACTTTGGCAAGGGGATCCAATTTCCCCCTTTCTAAATCTACTATATGCAGAGGGCCTTTCCTGCATGATTCAAAGAGCAGCAGATCTACACATGATATCAGGAATCAGAATTGGTGTAGAAGACATTAAGCTAACTCACCACTGGTTTGATGATGACACACTTCTTTTCGAAGAGGCTTTATGGAGCACAATCAAAGCATTCAAGGCCATACTACTCAACTTTGAACTTGTCTCCAGTCTAATAGTTAACTTCAGCAAGAGCAGTTTGATTAGAATCAATACATCTTCCGAAATTGTCCAGGAAATGGCAGCTTTCTTTGGTTGCAAAACTGGTAGTCTGCCATTCAATTACTTAGGACTGCCAATAGGTGCCAATCCGAGGAAAAAAGAAAGATGGAGGCCAGTCATCGAGAAGTACAATAAGACACTAAATTAGTGGCAAAATCAGCACATATCCAGTGGTGGGAAATTGACACTCTTAAACTCTGTCCTTGCAGCATTACAATCATACTTCCTAGGTTATTTCAAAGCCCCGGTGACTATCATTAACAAGCTGAACTCGATCATGAGAGATTTTTTTTGGGGAAGCAACAAGGACAGAAGAAGGATCTGCTGGGTAGCCTGGAAAAAGGTGATCTCTCTAGTAGAAAAAGGGGGCTTTGGGGTCAGAAATCTACAAACCTTTAACACGGCTATGCATGGGAAATGGTGTCACAAAATTCTCTCTGAGGAAAACAGTCTAGTAAAAGATATTCTGCAATTAAATATGGACACAGAGGGGTCCTCTCTATAGGAGAGTTAAAGAGCTGTGAGATTACCTACAAATACCTTGAGCAGAAGAGCAGGCACATCACAAGTATCCTCCTGATGGAAGAATTTGCAAGATATAGCAAACACTATCCAACTTAGTCATATAGCAAAATTCAGTATGGGAAATGGTGTTAACATTAAATTCTGGACTGATTCATGGCATTAACTCTCTCCCTTTTCTGAAAGATATCCAAGGTTGCTCAGAATCACCACTTATCCAGCAACCCACATTTGGAACACAGGATACTGGCACAACAATGACTGGATATGGAATATCCCATGGAGAAGACCACTTTGGGAATTTGAAGAATCTGATCTAGCATACCTACTCAGTTCTGTGCAAGGAATAGCCCCTATAGAACAAAAGATGGACAGGTACATTTTTGAGGGAGACAAGGATGGAAACTACACAGTCTCATCTTCTTATTTGAGGATCATAAACTATCTCCCAACACAATACTCCATAGAAGCAACTCTCCTACACATGGTCTGGAACATGATAACCCCTAAAAAATAATGGTGTTTAGATGGAAGCTACTCCAAGAAAGCTTACTAGTGAAAACAATTTTGAGGAAGAGGAATATCATAGTAGATGGGCAACCCCTTACATGCACCCTCTGCCAATCAAGTACTGAAGATGAATCTATTACTCATTTGTTTTCTAACTGTTTAGTCTCTGTGCAAATTTGGAAGGTAATAGATTCATGTCTATGGAGTGATTTTGGAAACACACAAAATATGTCGCAGGCACCTACATTTCCGGAATTTTGTGCTGTCAGACCACACGATGTTAATCCCTGAGCATGGAAGTCAATTTGGTTGTCCACAGCATGGCAATTCTGGAAACACCGAAACAAGAAACACTTCCAAGCAGAGGAGACCACTATTTTACAGACTATCCGAATCATACAACACTCCACATGGCTTTGGTTAAAGACAAAAAGAACAAACCACTTGTTTCCTTACAATTTTGTTGACTGGATTCTAAGCCTAGAAATGTGCATGAGATTTAATATATGAAAAAAAACAGCATGAACAGGAATCCAGAAGGTTGGCAGGAGTACTGTTAACCTGGAGAAACACAAGTGCACTTGGCAATAGAGCTTGCTATGATTATATATCCCCACCCCTGTGTTTTACTCATTACTTGAATATTATGGTACATGTCTTATCAAAATATTTGTGTTCGGTACAGGTAGGAACAAGAGACTTTAAACCCTGGAAAAGGTATCACAGGCAGACATGCTTCTCACATGAGTAGATTC